>VYXB01007067.1:110061-168299 GCA_013397135.1 Pachyramphus minor | reverse complement strand
TTCAACTTGTCATTGACCAGGACCCCCAGGCCCTGGATATGAAGATGCTCTGGCTGCAACATCTGTCACCCCATTGACCAGCCTGGTTGATCGAGCAGATCTGGCTGGCTATAGGTGGGCTCATGCTCATACCTCTTTCTCCTGTGAAAGGAGACCACAGCAGCATTATGTAATGGTTGTTTATTGATGCAAGACTGAAACTTTTCACAAATATTTAGTCATACAAATGAAGATATACTTCTCTGTGATAGTTTGGACTGAATATACGCAATAAATATCATAGCTGTCTTATTTCTTATTTCAGTTTTTAGAACGCATCATGTCCCTGAACTAGTCACAAGAAAAGAAGGTAATAAATATGCAGTTTTCCACATTTTAAGATGGATAAAGTGGAGAAGATCACATCCATAATAACAAACATTATCACATCATAAATTCATAGCCCAGCACACCTGTACACTGCTATATGAATGTAATGCTATATGAGTGTAATGAAAAACAGTGCAACGTTAACATTACTCGGAACGACAGCTTCTAGTTGTTATTGAGGACCCACCACGATGCTGAAAGAGAAAATTTATTTATTTGTTAACATAAATGAAATTTCTGCTAAAAATCTTAAATATATAGAGAAACATTAATTTGTATATGCAGTTGATGCTGGTGAGAAAGAATACTCAGAATACTAGGAGAGCTGAGTAAAACTGGTGGGGGGATGGCTTCAGCACAAGAATTTATATCACCTTTTGAAAACATCCAAAGAAGCATGTCATAGGTGTGGTTGCATAGAATTAAGCACCCAGATCCTCATTCCTGTGCTGCTGCATGTGTCAGTATTTAAGCTGAGTACTGTGTCCTCTGGCTGGTTGTGTTACCTTTTATGACTCTTTCCTGGTGACATTATTCAAATCTGGTGATGTTTTTACACAGCTCTACGAATTAATAGCATTTTGTCCCCAAAAGTAAGATAATTGATGACTTGTAAAATGTCATTCCTATAAAAAGATCTGTAATCTCCAGATTATAGGCAGTGCTGGAGTGAAACAAATTTGTGTTTCTTCCCCACAGTCCCTACTTTTTGGCCTTTTGAGAATGAACCTTATGCAGAGAGGAAACACAAGAGGTATGGAGAGAGACAGGACAGAAGGAAAGAAAGGAATTGTGACTATCTGAGATGCCAAGTGCCCATAGCAGAGGGGTGTTCTGAGCTCACTGGGTTTTGCACTATGCAGTTTTGGGATTGAATTAATTAACACAACTTGTTTCCTGTGAATATATCCGTAAATCCTTCCATTAATGCCATTTAAATGGAAAATATTATTATTGAAGAAAAATGATGAGAAGATAATTATGAATCTTACGTGAATTTGGGCTATGAAAGCCTAGTAGTCTCAGAAACATCAGTGGATTAATGAATTTTAGCCCAAAATATGCCAGTTTAACAGTTTCTTTCATGGATTTTAGTGTTACAAGTGTTCAACAGTTTTCTCCTAGCTTTTGTTTTCTTCAGCCAAAGGTTCTCTAGTGTTCTCAAGGCCGGATCTTCTGTGAAAATGAGGCATTCACTGAAGATGAACTAAGTGATTCATGCCACCCTGCTAGATTGCCCGAAGCAGCTGGGTCAGTTAACAGGTGTATGAGTGGTTATAATAGGTTGTGGTTCCTCTTAACTGGATTGAACAGTCTTAAGAAGTGTTGTCTCCCTGAATCATTCTTGGCCACATAAGTGTATCCTTATTAATTTTAATTAATTGGTGGGGTAAAGACCCAGTTTGGGTTGTAAACTTTGCATCAGGTTTAGATTACAAGTTGCAATTGTTTCAGTTCTTAGTTACCCAGATCTGTAAAAAGAAGTTTCTGAGCTAGGGTAAATTTGTTTCTAGAATAGAGCCTACCTGTGTGCTAATTGTAGACAGGTTTGGGGTTTTTCCTCCTGATTTTACAGTGGTATTACACTATGGTGTCTAAAATTCTTTCCTTAAGTATACTGGTAGGATTTCAGCTATAATTTTTTACTTCAAGAACTTTTTCTGTCTTTCAAACACAAATATGATTTCATAGAATCATAGAATCGACTGGGTTGGAAAAGACCTCTGAGATCATCAAGTCCAACCCTTGATCCAACACTGTTGTGGTTACTAGACCATGGCACTAAGTGCCACATCCAGTCTCATCTTAAAAACCTCCAAGGATGGTGAATCCACCACCTCACTGGGCAGCCCATTCCAATGTCTGATTACTCTCTCTGTAAAAAATTTCTTCCTTATTTCTAACCTAAACCTCCTCTTGCACAGCTTAAGACCATGTCCAGATTTGTATAGATCAGTCATGTGAAGTACTTTCCATGAAACAAAAGTCCAGATCTCTGCACAAATTTCTAAATTATAGGTAATCTATAAAATTGTACAAATAACTGTGAATGCAGTAATTCCTATTGCCCCAGCAAGGAGTGCACAGTGAGAAATGCTGTTCCTATGGCAACGGTCTGCCAGGATAGAGTACTGCAGACAGAAATCCTTCTAATCAGGCAGACTCAATGCTTTAATGAGTATTTGGAATTCAATTTCAGACACTTCTATATTTAGGCATTTAAAACATTTTATTTTATGTTAATTGTACTTTACCTCTGAGTAAACTACCCTGGAATGCTCCTGGGTCATATGCAATCTGACTCTCGGACACAAAGAATTTTGGAAAAAGGCATCATTGTTTCCTACGACCAAGTTTATCTTAAATTTCACAGTAAGATACAATGTATACAGAGATTGTTGGTTCAAGTTAGTGAAGTGCAGTCTCCTGATACTGCAGGAATCCCTAGCATATAATTTTGTGTTCAGATCAGGCTCATGAGCTCTGAAAATGTCTTGGCTGGTTTCTTTTAAGGAGAAACTCCAGGTACAGGACTATTTTTTCCCCACTAGATGTGGTTTTGTGATTTTAAATTTAGCCTCTACACAGACATAGGGGAAATTAGGGTTTCATTTTAATAGATTTGTCTTCCCTAAAATAAAAAATAAGTGCTGTCCTCCCTCTGTAAATATGGGACTGATGCTTGCTTTCCTTCATTCTGCACTATCTCTTAACTTTCATTTCTAGGAGAAGGAAGATGTTGCATGGTCATGGGTTTGCATTAGGCATAATAATTTGGAATCTTTAACACCTTGCTTTTTAAAAGTAGGTTTTTTTAACATAGCAGGAAGAATGAAAAATAAATTGATGAATAAATATAAAATATTAGTAATTAAGGCTCCCTTCAGTCAATGTAAATAGGATTAAGTTGAAGTCTTCATCAGAAAGCATTTTTTTGCTTGAAAATCTTAAACAGGGCCTGTTTTACCATTCACAAACAGTATTGCTTATTCTAGATATTTTCTTAAACAGAATATACTTGTGTATGTTTGCACTATATACAATAAAATGTTGTGGGTTTTCTTGCTGTGCATTTTGTATTTCTGTGGTTAAAATAAAAACAACTGGACTCCCTTTCTCCTCCATACTTTACTAAAGAAGATCTGACTAAGGGTGACATTATGCAGTGGCCTTGTGTACACTGATACAGCAGAACTTTTTATATGGAACTAACAATTTATTGTGAAAAGTTGATACTTACCAGGGACTAGCATTGTTGTGATGAGCTCTGGAGTTTCCAAGAAATCCACATTACTTCTTTGAAATGTCTTGCTGTAATTCATTTGAAGGTGGCTAAATAATTGTAGGGAAAAAAAAAAAAAGGTTTTTATGAGCATTAGAAATTTTACAATTAATGCTATGACAGAGATTTTGTGCTTAGGCAATGGTGATAGTGGGAGAGGAGTCCAGATAAGCTGTGAAGTGCTTGCATGTTACATTAAACACAGGTTTTCTTCTGCTCAGCTAAGCTGTCACTATGATGCTCATCTCGTGGTTGTGACCCAGTGTAGAGTTGACGTGTGTTATGAGTGTTCTTGAGTCTTTCTGATAGGAAACCCGGTAAAACTGAGGTTTTGTTCAAAAGGAAAGCAACTGAGCTTCAAGAGACTTCTCTATAACTCCCTTCAGAACAGTTTCTGTCTACAGGTTTAGGATCATAGAGTTGGTTTGTGTGGGATCTAACTAAATGCAGTTAAGGACAATATTTTTGTCTCTACTCAGTTTCTTATCTGCCTACTGGAGGGTAGAATTCAACTAGGAGGACTTTTGATCACTACAACTTCTATTTTGGACCCAAAAGAGACACTCTGGGAGTATGTTGGATGGGTTTTTGTGATGTGGGTTGGGAAGCTGTGGGAGAGCTCCCCATGACTACTTGTATGCTGAAGTATGTTGTGGGATGGCATGTGTTCTATCTGTTGGCTGCTTCTGTGTCTTTTTTACCATTAAATTCTGGTAATATTGCTGCCTTCCTGTTCTTTTGTCTCTGATGAACTAACTATCTGATGTACATCTGATGAACTAACTATCTGATCTTTATCACTTTGAGACTTTTTCTGTTTTGAATTAGGTTTGTCTTTCTGACATTTTTGTTTATGTTTCAGTATATTTAAGTCTATAGTAACCAAAATATTCTAAAGTATTATTTGTGATATATTTAACAAGAAATTGGTTAGCAGAACTCAGCCCCCCAGAACTTACCTATTCCAAGCAATGCTGTTTTCCCAGAACTCATAAACGATGAAGCGGAAATTACTTGGAAGCTTCTGTATGGAAATACTAAGAATTGTACAATTGAATTAATTTAATAAAACACAACAAAGTTATTGGAACACACATCTTATTCCAAAATGCCTATAAGTAGGACCAAATGCAGTGATTTTTTGAAAAAAAAACATAAAACAACAAAGGCAAACCAAAAAACCAACCCAAGTAATAATTTTAACAAATGAGTTATCGTATACTACAAATTATCTGAACTTTTAAAATACCCCAAACTCTTGTTGTATATTTATTTTTACTTAGTAATATTTTGTATTACTGCACTTACGACGGACTCTTATTTATGCAACTCATTTTTCATTTTACCCAAATAGTATCATACATGTAAAGAAATGCTAGTCAGTAATACAGAAAATTAAATAATTGTGGTTCAGAAAAGATCAGCTAATACAGAATCACAGAATATGCCAAGTTGGAAGTGATCCACAAGGATCATCAAGTCCAACCCTTAGCCCTACACAGGACTATCCCAAAGAGTCACACCATGTGCCTGAGAGTATCGTCCAAACACTTCCTGTACTCTGTCAGGCTTGGTGCTGTGATCAGTTCCCTGGGGATCCTGTTCTGCACAGCAAACAGTTTGAGTGAGTTTATAGAGGTTGCTTCACCAAAGAATTGCACAACAGAAGTTACCTTTTTGTATAAGAGAAGCATCAAAGCGTCATGGAATTTCTGTGCTTTGAAAGCAAATGGAGTATATCTGCAATGTAGTGTAAAGTCAGATTGGCTGCATATATGTTTTAAAAATAATGTTTTGGGTACTAGTTACTTGTCCTTACACTATTCAGCTAACAATTTATCATGGATTAACAGAGTATCTGTTGATCCTCTATACAGAATCATCCCACTTACTATCCTGAGCCTAAAACCTTTATAGCATGTACGATACTAATGCATGTGGGTACTCAAATTGGTGTTTAGATAAATAGTACAAGAAGTATATGTATGTATTTCTCTAAGTACCCAAGTGTAAGACTGCTGATCTCACTGCTGATGGGCTTGAAAAAGGTGTCAGATTATATTTCATACTGTAATAAGCAATGTTTTACGATTTATTGGTGTTCTCCTGCTGTACGTGCAAGTATGTGGTAAAACAGCAAATATATCGAAAGCTGTTGGAAAAAACAAGTCACTGTCATTAACAGCTACAGCAAAACCCATCCAGTAGGTGGCATTACAGACTTACCAAATGCCTGTAAACTTGGGAAAGGCACTTCCTGCCATCATTTGTTAACTTGCATTCCAAAGTCATTTAAGCTCTTTCCCCTGACATGTCTGCAGTCCCTACAGTATTCAGCTTGATGTTTGTTTTTGGAAGGGGCCAGAGGACCTTCTCTTGTTTGGGTTTTTTTTCCATCTTTTGGCCAACAAGAGAATTTTATTTTCCTCATCAGTCTGCCTTTACAAGAGAATCAGTGCAGAAATATCACTCCTCTTGCAGCTTAACTTGCCTTTTCTGATCTGTATGGACACTATTGATAAAATCCTAAGTGTGATGATCTCATAGGAACAAGGCTTATAAATTAGGGGTATGATAGGCAGGCTTTGAATATATAGGAAGATCCTGTATTGTGTACACATATAAAAATATCTTTTCATAATGGTCTACAGTGTGTATGGTAGTAACATTCTCAAGTATGTGAAATTCAGAAATTCAGAACAGAGCCATGAAAATTTATTCTTAACCCGTAGTAGTTTATTTAATAGTTTATTTAATTCTAAAAGGAGCAAAGCAGAAACATAGTTTCATTGAAAATTTTGCTTTTTAATTTTCCCAATTCTTAATTATGAACTAAAATTTTAAAATGACAACCTAAAGGGAAGATTCTGAAAGCTTCTAAGCAGAGAACTGGTGAACAAGTTGACAAGTTGCTTGCTTGCCAGGTGAGAACAAGGGTAGGATGGCAAACAAGTTTTCCAATAAAGAGTCTCAGCCTAGGAGCTTCCAGAAGTCATGAATCAATGACCTGTGGAGCTAAGAAGCCTGAAGAGATTGTTTAACATCTTTGGCATAGCCTTTGTTGTCATTTTTTATAGTACTTAAAATCTGCACATTTTGACATCTCTTTCTAGTTCTAGTTGTCTTTGGAAATCTGTGTCTTACAGATTATGCATAAGCTGCCAGGACAGGTGCTACAGGTTCTCTCTTTATAAATAATCCCAGTTATTCAAGAAATGAAACTACATTCCTTCCTTCAGCCCAAGGACAATAACATTGTACTTACTGCAAGCAGCCACCCAGAGTAGAAGCAGATTCCACGTACTGCTTCAGGGCAAGATGGAATTCCTCAATTTTTTCTTCTATCACACACATTTGATTTTGAACGATCATTATGTGCTGATACAAAAACATTACAATATTACTGCCATGTCATCCTTTGAATTCCTTGTACTTTAAACTCAGAAAAGTCATATCATGAAACAATAAAAACCATAATACATGAAAGAAAATTCACAGAAGTTCCTTTGAAGTTTGCAGTCCCCATTTTCGTGCTGTGGAGTGGAGAAGTAGAAATGCTCAAGTGTAGCTTTTATGTCTAGGCAAGCTGAGGTACAGAATGGAAACACTCAAAATGAGTGTCCACCTCGGAGACTGTTGTCCTAACCCTTCTTTTCAGAAGAGTGCAAAGCAAATGCTGATCTTTGAAATATTCAGTAATAAAGACAGTGTGTTTCCTTGGGTGAATCTGTATGCAAGCAGGTGTAAGGTCTGGGATAAGAGCAAATCCCCACAGTCTGCACTGGATACATTTTGCTTTTACCTTTTAGAGTCCTGACTCACACCTGAATGAGATGCCTAAGATAACCCATGTTAAGTGACGAATAGAGGGGGGGGTTTCCCTCCACCTTTCTGAAAATGAACAATGGTTATAAACAAGACTATGGAAACGCTCAGCAGTACAGCAGACCTATTTATCCTGAATAAATATAATTACCATTTAGCTATTTTAAATAGTTTACATGTTGATTCATCTATTGAAGCTTGACAACTTTACTAGTAGAATATTTAAAGCAATCCAATGTGTTTCTTAATGAATACAACTTAATTTCTTGTACAGGTTTTTGACTAATTTCTGCCACGATTATTAATACAGCTATTTCATGAATTAGAAGCACTCTGTCTAGCAATATTATACGGTCTCATTTAAAAAAAAAACAACTAATGCAACTCCTGTGATGAAATAATGATCCAGTTGATGGATCATCTCTTTTGGTTATTTTTTTGTGTATACTTGATTTGCATTGTATTAGGTTCAAAGCTCTGAATTTAGGAATGCTAGTTCAATCTTGGGACATAAACTTGCTTAACAGTAAGTTTACTTCGGGTCATGATTTTGATTTTGTAGATTGTAATCTCGATTACTGCTTAGCACTAGATAGTCTCCCATCTTTCCTGTTAAGATTTCCTGTAGCAGTTTTGGGAGGGAGGGAGGCTGTACAACCATGATTTAAAGCATGTGTGCAGCATTAGGTGATTTGAAGCAGAGAAGCTACTGTCCCATAAACACTGCTGCCAAATTTGTAAAACTTATTAATGACACCTTTTCCTGCTTATGCAAGTTAAGGTTTGGCTCCCTGTATCCTTGGAAAACAATGTAAAAATTAATATAAAATTTTTGCTCATGTATTCTGAGTTTTGTTCTGTTGCCTCTTTCACAGTGTATTCTGCTAAAAAAAATGGTTTCTTATCACTGCAAAAAGTGAGGGCAATGATTTTTAAAGTTACTTTTTAACAAAAGAGACCAGATGAGATTGTTGTCTCAATACCTGGCCTTCATAATCAAATGTGAAAATTGTTATCTTGAAAAGTACTTACAGATCTTGCATTTTCTTCTAAAACTTCCTCTTCAAATGGTTCAAGCTTTAGGTCCTTTTAGGAATTTAGAAAGAAAGTAGAAAACAGAAGAGTCAATACTACAGCTATATTCTGCTCTTACCTTTCTAACAAACTATTCCAATAGCTAGATTCTGTTTAATTTGAAGAAGTTATAACTAAATGCTGTAAGTCAAACACAAATGTTGATCTGGTATACCTCAGTGATTAAATCCAGGCTGGGCTGTTTTGTAAAGGTTTATCTATAATGCTCAGGAGGTTTTTTTTCATTCAACAAAGTAACAAAACCACTTGTTCACAAATGGATGGACTTAATTGAGAAAAGACAGGCACACTCTCAAATTGTCATGTGGATTATGGAGATGAGCAGGAATGGTAATTTGGAATGAATTATCAGTTACTATTATGCCATGATAAAACTTTACACAGAAGGAACTTCTCTGCAGGAGGTTTATAAGGGGCTGCAAGGGGCTCTTTTCTAGTGTTGAGAGATTTGCATGATGGTCCAGGTCAGGTTTCTGAACTGCTGCACTTGCTGTGAGCACAGGCTGGGCCACAGCAAACAGATGTGTCTGTGAGGCAGCAGCATGCTTGGCACACAGGCTGGATATGCACTTCATGAATCAGTGATTGACACAAGCACCAACCAGTAATGCATACAAAATCATCCTTTACATGCTAGGCACATGCAGTACTTCCTAACTCAGTGCCATTATGATATTCTGAAAAATATCCATATGCCTGAAAAAAAAGGGAGACTGATTTCCAATAAGCAGCTGAAGCAAAACACACTCTTTGTTAGTGGTGCTTTGCTTCTCACTGCACACAGTTCTTATGCAGCAAAGAGAAAAAAATTTCTTATGCTCCCAGCCTGGGTGAGGATTGATTAACCTCAGATAGCAGGCATTCTGCCAGCACAGATGCTGTACTCACTGAAAACCAAGAGATGTGCAGGTAGAATTCAAATGAACACAGGAGCTCCACCAGCAGCAGGTGGCAGAGCAAGGCAGGAGTGAAGTACTTAGAAACTGCTGTAAATGTGGGTAGAAAAGCATAAACTATGTGTGTGGAGAGAAAAACGCGCAATTTTATTGTCAGTTCAGACACTTCAGGTAAAAAGTCTGAAGGGAAAATGCATATTCCTGTAATTCTGTACTTTCAGTGCCATTTTTTTCTAGGCAAACATGGCAAAAGAGAGGAAGGAATGATTCTGCAAACTTTCTTTAAAGGTATCAGGAAAAGAATTCTTTTTTGTTTTTCAATGTATGTAAATTTAGAACGTGAGCAAAAATAGGCAACTTACAAAACTGATTCATGGCCAAATTCACCTTTGACAGGAGGCAGCAGAAGACTTAAACAACACTACATCAACTCTTCACCGAGTTGTTTTCCAGTAGGAACCACTGACTAATAACTTGCTACAGCTTCAAACAGTAAAAAATAATCTATAGCAGTTCTTCAGAGTGTGATGTCATTAGACAGGGCGTGACTGCACAGATAGGATAAGTTTACACAGCCAGCCCGTGTGACCTCGGAGCTTGTGAGCACTTGCACATGGTCCTCACCTGTCTGGAAAGAGTGCTTGTGCATTGGGTGACTTGACTTTGAGCATAAATGAATAAGCCCAGTGTGCATAACAGAGGTCCTGCCAGCCCGCTGCCGAGCAGCCTGGAAATAAAAACTCATGCAGCTCAAAGCTGGGGCTTTAAAATGGCTCTGGAGTCCTACCTCACTCAACTGAGAAGTGATGGCTTTTGAAATTGCCTTTTAGCATGATTGTGCAATCCTTTCCAATCTGTTTCAGGACAGAGTCAAAAAGAGGGACTTTAAATAGCTGCTGAAAGACAGCTGATATTTAACACCTCTCACAGTCA
The DNA here is from genome assembly GCA_013397135.1 of Pachyramphus minor. NCBI lineage: Eukaryota > Metazoa > Chordata > Aves > Passeriformes > Tyrannidae > Pachyramphus > Pachyramphus minor. The sequence goes on along the minus strand of VYXB01007067.1, from coordinate 157,898 downwards.
GACATGGCTGAGAGATACAAAGTCAAGCAGACGCCAAGTTAGGCAAAGGTGTATATAGACTGTCTACTGAGAAAATTAGGCTTATCTAACTGCTGTATTTTAGTAATAAAGCTTTATATTGAAAAGGAGGTTAATTATGGGAGTTCTATGCCCTGTCATTGTTTTCCTTTGCACTGAACTTCTTTTCAGACTGAGTTTCTCTGTCATTTAACCATAGCAGATTTGATATTTTTATAACATTCTTGTTGTAAGTTTATTCACCACAAAATGGTTGGCTGCTTTCTGTAATGTTTGCATTGCATTATTGCTGTAGATCATGTTTCTTTTTTGTTTTTACATTCTTTTAGTGTTAGATTTTCTTTTGGCATCAGTTCATGTTGGGCTGGACCAGCTGTGGCGGAGCAGTGAGCTGCTGTTTCCAAAGCAGAGTTGGGAGTAGACCAAAAGTGAGATTTACCTTTCATGATGGACTTTGACATTTCAAAATCCAATTTATATCTATCCAGGAAAAATCAAGTTGCTACTAAAACATCATTAACGTGGCAACTGCCGTGTAATTGCCTTTCTCTTGCAGAAATGACCTCCGGGAGGAAGCAGTTGTGTAGAGGCTCCTGGGTAGGCTTTGGCCAGAGGTTTAATGGGCTGAGCTGCTGAGCATGGCAAGGAGCAGAGTGAGAAGCTGACAGAAGTTAAGGACAGTGCTTCAAGGAATGACCAAATTTCACAGCTGGTTAAGGAGAAGTGATGTGAGAGACTTTCAGACCGCAAGGATAACCAAAGGAAATATGGGGCTCCTTAGGAGCACAAAGTCTTTCAAGGCCAGCGGTGCTGGGAACAACCTTATGCAGCTAATCAGTAATAAGGCTGAGATAACTGAAATACCCAATGCTGTTCCCAAACTGAGGCCAAAGGGCAAAAGTAATTAGGGGTGTTTTTTTCATTTGGGAGGGAGCAATGACAGAGAAAGGTCAGCATGCTTCTCTTGCTGAGCCCTGTGCCAAGTCACTACTATTTTTATTTATTTTTTTTTTTTAAATCCCTTAACTATTTTCTGTGCGTGCAATTTGCTACTGAACTCAAGTTGGACTACTCGCTGAGGGAGAGGAGACACTTGTCTGCCAGGACCCAAGGTCTGAGCCAGTGCTGGGTAAAGGGTGTGGGTCCAGGCACAAATCCTTAAAACCCATGATAATGCTCACAGGGCATCATCCCCATGATCATCCCTGATCAGCTGAAAAGAAAGAACGGGATCAGACTGTTTCATCTTCCTGCAAGTGCTGCTGTTCATGCCCATGTTCCTCCTGTGTGTGGGTGCTGGTGAAGACACCCATACCAATGTCTTTGGAGTACATGCACAGTCTCAGTGCTGGTGAGCACTGACCTGTGGGGGGAAGCAGCATCAGCTTCACGGGGAATGGAGCTACTCCTGAGTCTGAGAGCACTCAGCCTAAAACCTCACCTCTAGTGGACCAGGAGGAAGAAATCCCCAGAGTCCCAAAACCCACTGAATTCAGCCACTCCCCTCTCACCTGTCTGAAATTGTTTGTCCTTCAATGTGGACACTTTATGTAGAGAACAACTCGGGAAATTATAACCTTGCTTTTTCCTGTGCTCTTCTTTCTTATCCCAAAAAAAGAAGTCATCACACGCAGATAAAAAGCAACTTTTATACTCCAAGGTAGCAATCAAATCTGAATAATAATTAAAAATAATAGATACTTTCTGTACAGATAGATGTGGTTCAGGATTTTACAAGCCCCAGGATTGTAAATGCTGGCATTGTTGGATCAAATGGGTCATTTTCAGACTCCTGGAGGGGTCTGCTTTGGTGTGGGAACCACAGATGGTTTCTGGACTCTGGGGACTGGTGCAGCCAGCCCCCGGGCGGGATTGCCTCAGCTTTTGGTTGAACTTTACTTGTTAGGAAAGTGTTTTAAGCTTTATGAATACTCATTCATAAATGGAAAAGGAGGGAAAAAAGTTTCTGTCAAGCTTTCATGGAAAAGTTTGGAGAGGAAAAGAAAAATACCATATCCTAAAAACAGGAGCTTATACCATGTTCCCCAAAACAAGCATAACTAAATGCAGTGACATTCTCCAGTCATACAGTAATACAACTTTTCAGATCTTTGTGAAAAGTTGAATCTGTGGTGATGGGAAGGGGAAAGAGAAACATGGAAAAACCATGGCATGCTGTCATGCAATAGGAAAGATGAAGGTGGAAGAAAAATGTAGGGATTTAATGAGTGTTAGCTGTCTTAGGTGATGTTGAAATTTCACTCATTTTCGATTGGAAAGACTGCAACTAGGGCACTGAAAACATCTGCGTTTTTAAAAGGAGTGCTTTACTGAAAGTGAGAGAATAAACAGGTGGGAAAAAACACACACCTTCTTTTCCAGTCTATCAATTAGGTTCTGGAGTCTGTTTATCTGGGTCGTCCACTGGCTGTCTTCCTCAATCCAACCTTTGGAAATGATAAATAATGAACATTTAAAAAATGTTACTAAATTGATAGAACATAGTGTATTCCTGTATTTTATTTTAAAAAAACTTAGCTGCAGTTTATTTTTCTTCTCAAAAATTATGCTTCAACTAATTCAATGTCCATTTAGGTAAAACTAAAGGATAGCACGATTTTGACTTATGAATGATTTTTGTTCTTTTTAAGGTAGAGCAGAAATCCACTACAGAATTAAAACTACATTCTAGATTAATGCCAGTGCTTTGGAAATTGTGCTGATACCTGAAGAAAGCTCTCCATCTCTACTGCAGTTATATTCCTGCCTGTATAATGACCTGATCATAAAATCATAGAATAGTATGTGTTGTAAGGTATCTTAAAGATCATCTAGTTCCAATCCCCCTGCCATGGGCAGGGACACCTTCCACTAGATCAGGTTTCTGAGGGCCACATCCAACCTGATCTGGTGTCATATATCGAGGGTGAAGCTAGAAGATGTTGTTCTACAAATGCACAAGCATCTGGGCTGTGAAGATGGTAAAGGGCCTAGAGGGAGAGCCACACAAGGGAACAGCTGAGGTCGCTTGGCTTATGCAGCCCTCAGAAGAGGAGACTGAGGGGAGACCTCAGAGCAGTCTACAGCTTCCTCACCAGGGGAAGAGTAGGAGCAGGCACTGATCTCTCTGTGACAAGTAACAGGACCAGAGGAAATGGCATCAAGCTGTGTTAGGGGAGGTTTAGGTTGGATATGAGGAAAAAATTCTTTACCCAGAGAGTGGTTTGTCACTGGAACAGGCTTCCCAGGGAGGTAGTCACAGGACCAAGCCTGTCTGAGTTCAAGAAGCCCTTTGACAACACTCTCAGGTACAGATTCTTTGGGCTGTCCTGTTCAGGGCCAGGAGTTGGACTTCAATGATCCTCGTAGGTCCTTTCCAGCTCAGGATTGTCTATGATTCTGTAACTCCGTGAGTCTCTCTGAAGTTTCTGGAAATTTTGCTTCTCTAAAATCTCATGAAAATTGACTACTAGATGGAAGGGACAATACTCAAGAAAACAAACATGTGCATTATTAAAGCAGTTCCTGACATCACTCACAGTGTAAATGTCTACATAAGTAGTTGCTCTGAGGAGAGAGGCAGAAACTGAAGAATTTTCAATACATGATCTTGTTATGCACATTCATTAACCTGCTTATTTTCCAGCTGAGAGCTCTTGCGGCTCTTGCATATGTTTTGACCAAACAAAGAAATCCTAATGCTGAGAATATATCACACTGTGTTCTGTAAAGGCAGCAGGGTGCGGCTTTACCTGTACAAGTATATAGACTAAAGAAGTGCTGGCTTGAGCAATACACACCTACAGTGTTACTATGCATGTGGGCAGCAGGCAGTAAGGAGGAATACCAAGTGCCAAGACAGACACAAATGTTGTTTAGGAAAGTAGACAACTATTAGCTATTAGTAAAACTGTGGAGAAAGATGTTAGCTCTTTAAAATTACGTCAGTACAGTAAGTGGATTTGGAAAAGCTTGCATATGTTTGGGTTCCTTCTGAATTCTGTGAATTAGCAGTGAAACAATAAGGTTATGAACAAGAGTAACTCACAACAAGAGACCAAATATCATCCTGTATCACTGAACTGAATGAACAGCATTGTTTGGTGAGAGGCACAAAGTGAGTAAGGAATGTGAATGACAGAAAGGTCTTCAGAAGAGGGTTTAAAAGGAAAAGGTAAGCACATGGCTGCAAGCAGTGAAATCTGCATGACTGGTCAAGAAGTGAGCATGACCCATCACATATTTTGTTGTTTCAGTGATCTTCATGCCTTGATTCTGGAACACACCACTAAGCATGGAGACACCTTCACTGCAGCTTCATGCTTAATGTCACTGCTTCCAAAGAATCCCATTGAGCACTATCACATTTTCCAATGCAGAAATGCTGGTTCAGATTTTTTTTGTTGTCATCTGAAATGAAATATTATTTTCCCTTTCTGTTTCTTAATTGTTCCCCTCAGCTGGGATGTAGGCCACGGCAGAGAACTTGATTCTTTGTAATTTACAGCCTTCATCTTTTCATTCACTTCTGCAGGCTACAAATATTACCTGAAAATGTTGAATCAATCCAAAGCCCCCAAACAATATCACAACTTGGCCCATAATTATGTATTATCATATCTCTGGATATGTATTTACTTTCCTCATGGTTTGAGTAAATACCTTCTATATTAAATTGAAATTGTCTTCTGCCAGTAAAGTATCTGAGTTAGTTAGGTGTCTAAATTAAGTTTTTGAGAGAAAGATATGTGTATATTTTTATGTCTATGTGTGTATGCACATGTTTTAAGTATCTTGAAAGTGTGAAATATCATACCTGTGCTAGAATGAGGGTTATTTGATGACAGGCTGTTATTCTTTTGAAGCCTTCGAGCTGAGCGTTTCCTTGGCCATTGGACTGAGAGCACTTCTGGTTTTGTTGGATCTTTTCTGCACAGAAACACAGGAGACTTCTTGAGATAAAATATGTGGGAGAGCTCTCCTCTCTGTTTTTAAGAAATGTGTTTCTATGTTCCCTTTTAAATTAGAAGAAAAGAAATACCTATCGAGACCACTGGACTGTTTTCCAGATTTTCACTATTACTGATTAGTTGTGGTTATGTCATTAAAGAAGTAAAAATAATAAAAAAAAAAAAAAAGAAAAGAAAAAAANAAAAAAGAAAAAAAAAAAGAAAAGAAAAAAGAAAAAAGGAAGGTTGAGCTGGCACAAAATGTAGATCTTTTAGGGAGAGAAATCTCAAGGTCAGTGTCTGTCTGTGATGTGGCTCTGACCTGACCTAAGGAATCATTCATGCAGTTTTTTTAATTCACAGGAGTTTTGTAGCATTGCTGCAGAGGAACTGGCTTCACAATATCACCTAAAAGTGAGATATGAACTTTAAAAATTGACCCCTACAGCTTAAAGATTGAAAAAGGCCACAGCAACCTGTATTTGTGAATAAGGAAGGTAAGGAAGGAAGACTGATGAGAACTAGCTAATACTGGATGGAGGACGGATACACTTCTGGGACCAGTAGTGAAACATAGCAGATACAGAAATGATTTATGTTTGTGATGGCAGAGTCATTGAAGCTTGACATTTTGTGTGAGGACTGAAGGCTGTCTCTGTGTGGTTCTTCTTCATCATCCAGCTGGAGTGCAATGAAGGACCAGAATTATGGTTAATTTTGAACAGTTAATTGGATAAGTGGTTGCAAAGAGTATTAGACAGTAGCCTAAAGAGTTCAGTAAATATTTCTCATGTCACTGTTTTGGGAAGATATCTGGTCTCCTGAAGCACAGAATAAAGGCTCACTAAAAGTTCACACACTATGTTAAGATGTTTTAGGATGGTGTTTTCTGCAGCATCAAAACCCTTCACAGTAAGTCAAATTGTAGCAATTCCCCACTGTGAGCACTCTTAAATTAGTTTAGGGGTGTCTTAATGGGATTCTGATTCAAACAGTTTGCCCCTGAGTTTTGTTAAACATAACTGAAGATGATTTTACATACGGACTGGGGCATCTGCATTAGGAACAAACTACTTTTCTCCAAAATAGCTGTACTTAAAATGCTGAGTTTGCATGTCTTTTTCACTGCTACCTTGGAAAGTGGGGAAGATGATATTTGGCTTAAGTGTGTCTCACCTCTTTCTCATTTTCTTTGCCACAAATGAAATTCAGCATTCAAGAGGATATTTCTGAACAACTATACTGCTAGAACTGGAGACAGAAGTCTCCACAGTGCCCTACTAGACAGTCAATTTAGTTGACAAAGCTCACTGCAAGAGGGATGTTCATATCACCCAATGCCAAGCACCCAACTGTGTAGTTTGAGTTACTCAGATGGTCTTTCTAAACTATATTTACAGAGAGGCTGTCCTAAAAAGAAAGTCAGAGAAGATAGTGATTACTTCAGAGGATGTAAGAGCACCTAAGTTAGGCTCTAGCTCTGAACTGGGCATTCAAGACTTCTTTCTCTCCCATCAGTTGGTGGGGAACCTGGAAATATGTATGCATGAACAGAGGGATATATAGATACTGTGCATGCTTGGTGCATCCTCAGAACTTTCAAAAACTGTTTGATTCCTATGGTCAAGCTGCTGGCACAAAACCCCAGGGTATTATTCATGTACTTCAGAGATCTCAAACCCAACAGCAAAGCAAGCAAATGATATTTCCAAAAGAAAGGTCTTAAGATCTTCTTTGTCTGCAAAAAAACCCAGTTCGAAGGTTGCTTTCTCTATCATCTTAAACAATAGCATACTGAGGAAAAAAAAATCCATAAAAAACTACTCTTAGTGTGTTCCTATACGGAATAAAAAATTTAACCTTATTTCTCCTGTTATTCCCTACATCAGATTGCTGGGTGAAATGTAAAATAGAAGGTTTTTGGTGACCCCACTCCTCACCCATTCACTGCAGCTGAAGAAGAGGTTTGCTCACCTCTCCTGCCGGGTCTGCTCCTCCGTGGTTTCCATGGCACACTCCAGGGAACTCTGGAGGGACTGAAGCTGGTTCATTGTCTCCTTCAAGAGAAAGCGAGTCACAAACTGCTCCAGATTAGAAGCCTCCTGATAGTCCTAAAAATTACATAGGAGAAAAATAAAAAAAAGGTAAGGCTTTGCCTACTAGGTTAAAAATACACAAGGGAAGGTTCAGACTTCATTCAGAAAGGAAGCAGGTTGAATGTTTTCACAATTGTACATGAAAACTACATAATCACCCTTTATGTTTCTGGACAAAAAGTCCTCTGAATTTCCAGGTATAGATACAAATGCCACCCATGCTGAGAGAGGCCTGGATACACAATGACACAGTATAGTTTCCACTCAAAAAATCCTTTCTCCTTACAGGTCTTAACTCCAGTTGGTGGCAGCACCACATTACTTCTTAAGTCTGGAAAAGTCAAAATAAGACTGACAATTGCAGATTTGAATTTAAAGTTTTTATTCAGATCCACTTTTCTGAAAATTGTTTATCAAGCCCCACTGGCCTGTCTCTGACAGTGATTATGGGAACAGTCTTTGAGCAAGGCGCATGCTTAGTGATACTCCCTGGAAAAACTCCACCTTCAGTTGGCTGAAGGACTGTTTGTGTGAGAGAGGTTTAATTTAATTAAATTTAAAAGTCTTTGACTGATTTTTATTCCTTTAATTTGTTTAATTATTTTTTAAACCATATATCTATATATTTTACAGTTACATTAAGTGCATCTAAATGTTATTTGAGCTAAAGTTATTAGAAAATTTTGCACCTATACCTAGCAGTCTGTAGTGTTTTTTTGTGTAATGACACTTCCAATATATTGTACGTATTCAAAAATATTTATGCTTATTTGGTGTAGATAATTTCAGAAATAAATTCTTACCCCTGCTGTCTCCCTGACCCAGTAAATCATATTTCCATGGATGGGGTCAAATTTGTTGTTTCTGGCAAGCCCAGATCTGCAAAAACCCACAGTGGTCTCTTCCAGCTGTATCCATTCTGTGATTTTGCAGTTCTCCAGTAGCGCATAGGTAATGCTGTGTGAGGGAGGCCACTTTACAATAATATAAGCACTCTCTTGTTTTCTCCTCAATAAGTGTAATAGAGAGGACAGAAAAAACCCCTAGAACCTCTGTTTACTGTGTTGAGCTCACATCAGGAACAGAGAAAGAAAACAGATTTCCATCTCTGAATGAATGTGTTGGCTCTCTCTCTCAGCTGATCTTGCAATCCTTTGGGTACAATTCCATCTAAAACAATTCCATAAAATATGAGATGCCTTGAATGAAAGATTTCTTTAGTCACCACATCCAAAGAGAGATATGGCCCACTACTTCCAAGCTTTAAAGAAGACCTGTCATTTGAATTGTGTTGCCTCCTACTCTGAGAACCCATTTGAGTATTTTTGGCAATGCATATGGGTATTTTTAAGCGCTTCAACATTCTTCCAAATATGAATGACAGCTGAAATGCTTTTTTGATTTTTAGACTTCTCTTAGAATTTTTACACATTTTCAATAAGAACACAAATACAAGATTTTTTGAAATTTAAATGTAAAATTTAAGGCTGACAGATAACAGTTTTAAAAGCATTTTGCTTTCAGGTGAGAGTGATCTATTCACAATATATGTTATTAAGTTAGTTCTTTCTGGAAGATTTCTGCTGCAAAAATATCAGGTGTTAAAGCACTCATGAATCAGCAGAAGTTACTTATGTAGCCAGAACCTTCTTAGTCTTCTATATTTACTTCTTCTGTCTTCAGATTAATCAGGTGTGAGTCACTCTCCAACAAATAATTTTTCATTTATAGATTTTTAAATAGATTCTCATGAGAGATTGTTTGTCTACCTCAGTGAATACCTGAGACTCACACCGGTCTATAAGTACTGTTTATGACAACATTTTTATGATTACTAAATCTTTTTTATGCAATAGGAAAGCTGATTTTTTATTCTTATAAATTTACACCATTGATTCTCTGGCACATTAGAACAACATGTGTGAATCTGTGTGGCATAGACAGCTAAATAACACCCTGCAGTAGAAGTACAGGGTTTGCTTTAGTTTTTTTCAGCTTTTGCCAGTGCTCTTGGAAATACATGAACAAATCATGACAGAACTGACAATTTCTTCAAAGTTTTTGGATTGTTTGAAGTGTTTTATGTTTGAAGGGTTTATAGATTCTGGGCATCCAAAAAGTAAACGCTGCTCATACCACCATATTGCTTTCTGCTCACAGTCATGATAAATCTGATACCAGCATGCTGAATTACAACTTAAAATGTACATCAATACTTTTTCAACTGTTCAGATGGGCCCTTGTGGATGGGGGGATAATATAAACATTAGCTGTCTAATACTTGCTGTCTGAGGCTGGCTGCTTTTTAATGCCTTCAGAAATGCTTTCCTGCATCTGAAAATTAGTAGGATTTTTTTCATCAGAACTACTCCAGGTTTGTACATTGCAACAGGATTTAGTACTTTTTTCTCCACATTTCTGTCCCATAATTTCTATATTTAAAGGCTTACTTATGGAAAAGGTCCTTGTGATTTTTAGATATGTCCTAGAGTTACCTTATCAGGTACACAGAGCTATTTTTGTAAAGATGGGAAAGGCAGGATGCTAACTTCATCTATGGAAGTCTAGAATTATCAAAGACTCTTTCTTATGTATATTTTACCCAAATATTAGTGTTTACAACTCCTCTATGTGGAATTAATTAACTTTCCTAATGCACCTAGTTGAGCAAATGATTAAAAATTAATTACATTTCCCTTTAAATAATGTCTGAGTCCAGCAATGCACGCAGTCCAGCAAAGTCATGGCAATGTTGGGCAACTTCAACTCCTGTCCACTGAAAGATAACTACTGCTACCTGTCCTTCTGAAGTTCTTCAAAGATCATGGACGATGGTACTCAGCATGTATAAATAGTCAGAATTATTATAACTTAAGTCATGGAGGGGAAAAGATTGTCCATTACAATTCAACTTAAACCTCAACCTCAACCCTGAGCAATGAGGAATTACCAGCCATGCTTTGGTATTGTTTCACCACTTTGCTTCTTACAGAAAAGTACCTGATTTTGTATTTTACTAAAGGCACACTGATACAACATTTCTGTAGAAGAAAGCAAATGTTAATTCTGAATTTTAAAAAAATGTGTATCAATATATTAAGTGTATATTATGGTAGAATCAGCTTAACTAGCATGCCCAGCGTTTGTATTGTCAGTGTATCATGTCACAAATTAATAAGGAGACCCGCAGATGGTGTCTGTACATAAACTGGAAAAATGGCCTTGAATTTTATTAGCTGTAAATTACTACTCATTAGCGTACACATTATACTGCAGCACAGTTTGGGCAGTCCAGATGAAATGTCTATGTTAACATATTGTTCTGGTTGTTAGTTTTACTGACTGTGAATGAATGAGGGTAATTTTCCACATCTTACTCGTCAGGAGGCAACTGTGACCTTTGTGAGCAGCTAAGATTTGAATTTCCATTAATGCAACCGAAAATACACATAATTAGTGATTTCTCAGTGGAAAAGGTCACTGTAGTCTTTAAAGTGGCTTATGGCTATCTTAAAAAGTGCATGAATGGTTGTCCTTTTACAACAGCAGAGGAGGTTGGGCTTAGATATCTCCTAGGGCACTCTACATCTCAGGGTTAGAACAAGAGTCTCAGCAACACTCTTGATCCTTTTGATCTCTGGTACCAGACAGCCAGTCCTGACCGCTGGGGTGACCTGACACCACACAGATCCACTTATCAGAAAAGCAGTCCCTTGAGATGAAGAAGAAGGGAAACACCAGTGTTTGCTTCCTTGGGTAAGCAAACTAAACATGGTTGGGACAAAAAAATAACTGCAGTCTCTCAGAAGGGGTGGCAGTTTTGGCAAGAGCTTCCACAGGGCTCCATCTTAGGGCCAGTTCTTTTCAATATCTTCATAAATTACTTGGACACAGGACTTGAAGGTATACTGAGTAAGTTTGTCAACTATACTGAACTGGGAGGAGCTGTTGATTCCCTCAAAGGCAGGAAGGCCCCAGAGAGAGACCTCGCCAGATTAAAAGGCTGGGCAATCACCAACCTTATGATGTTCAACAAGGCAAAGAACAGGACTCTGCACCTGGCACAGGACAACCCTGGTTGTGTGTATAGACTGGGGAACGACAGGCTGGAAAGCAGTGCTGCAGAAAGGGACCTGGGGGTCCTGGTTGATGGCAAGGTGAATATGAGCAGTGCCCTGGCAGCCAGGAGGGCCAACCATGTCCTGGGGGCGTCAGGCAAAACATCGCCAGAGAGTCGAGGGAGGGTGCGGCCTCACCTTGAATATTGTGGCCCCTCAATATAGGAAAGATATTCAGCTGTTGGAGAGCATCCAAAGGAGGGCAATGAAGATGGTGAAGGGCCTTGAGGGGAAGCTGTATGAGGAGTGGCTGAGGTCACTTGGTCTGTTCAGCCTGGAGGGGAAGAGGCTGAGGGCAGACCTCATTCATTGCAGTTACAACTTCCTTGTGAGGGAAAGAGAAGAGGCAGGCACTGATCTCTGTGGTGACCAATGACAGAACTCAAGGGAACAGCATCAAAGCTGTGTCAGGAGAGGTTTAGTCTGAATATTAGAAAGAGGTTCTTCACCCAGAGGGTGACTGGGCACTGGAACAGGCTCCACAGGGAAGTGGTCACAGCACCAAGCCTGCAGGGTTCAAGAAGCATTTGGACAATACTCTTGAGCACATGGTGTCACTCTTGGGGCCATCCTGTGCAGAGTTGGACTTTGATGACCCTGTTATGTACCTTCCAATTCAGAATATTCTATGACTCTATGATTCCAAAAACTTAGTGGGAAAGGATGTCTGGCTGTGGTATTGTCCAACGCCCTGTGCAGAGCAGGGTCAACTTTGAAGCTAGTTCGAGCTGCCTGGGAATGTGTTCAGCTGAGTTTCTAACTTCTCCAAGGATGGAGATGACACCATCCTTCTGGTCCGCTGTTGCACTCTCTCTGTGCATATTTTCTCTATGTCCACTCAGCATTTTTCCTTCTGCAAGATGTAGTTGTTGCCTCTTGTGCTTTTGCCCTGAAAAAGACAGTGTTCTTTTGTCTTCTCTATAACTCTTTAGATTAGATTTAACTCTTTGGAATTATATCTTCCCTTGGCCTCTATTTCCTGCTGAACAAACCCTTTACTGCTTGTTGTGTTCCTATTTTGTTATATAAGAGTTTATGCTAAATTACACTTTTATAACTTATCTATTGTGCTTTATTTTTAACATTACTTATAATAGTAATTTCTTACTATTATACTACTTAGCAATTTTTTGTTTCTTATTTTATATTTAATATCAAAATAATTTCATAAAAAATATTTATGCTTATGTTTACAGAAAATTCCCTCAACTGAAAAATAGTTATCATTGAGTAAAACTCAATAGGGAATAATCTATTTAAATTTCCCTTTATCATAGAATTTCTCTTGCCCTGTGTGTTTAGAGCCTAAATTACTGGGACAATGCTCTGGATGACAGTTTTAAACTGAAGATATAAAATTAGTCAAAATAACTGCACTAAGATGAAAAAAATCAAAACTTTTTCATTTCAATCCCTCAGATCTAATTATTCACACTGGAAGAAATCAGAACTGAGACAGAATCAAATCATAATTTCACCAGAAGCCATATCCAGAGATGCTCAGTGTGTTGACTTCACACACATGCAAACTTTACAGCATCCTCACTGTAGAAGTGATCAAAGGAATAACATGCCAAATTATTGGATTCAACTTTGAGTATGGCACAGGCTTTACAAGTTTATCCAAGTATTATATTTTGCATAAACTACGTGTTTAAATTCTACCTAGAGAATTGGAACAGTGACAATCTCTTTCAGTGCTGACATAATAGAAATGAAATAGAATAGGCAGCCGTGGCTGATTAGAGAGAATATTGACACAGATTTGTAATAATGTCCATCAGACAGTCTATCAATCTCCTTTATTGGGATTATTGAAGGAGTCATAGGCTCCTATTGCAATATTACAAAATTCACGCATAGATAACATATAACTACTATTCAACTTCTATTAGGTGCATCAGATATCTTAGAGACAAGAAACTGTTTTGGCTGTGTTTGATATTAGCAGGTAGCAGGGATATGTGTGACAACATTGCTCCAGGGAGAAGGCTGTAATGATACATAGAAAACATCAAAGCTGTTGGTGGTTTTGATAGGTATCAACAAGAGAATGGCTAGGTTAAATGTTTACTTTCTGCCGTGAAGTAATTTATATACACTTTTATGTTTAGAGATATGAACATTAAATTAATTAAGGAGTTTTTTGGTTTTGTTTTAAGTTCTGACTATTTAACACGTCTTCTCTGCTATCAGCAAAAATTCAAGCTTTCCTTCTGATCCAGTAGGTATAAGACTTCCACAAAAAAAAAGATCAAAGAAGTTCCCAAGAGTTTTCATTACTCTGATAAGGAGCAAGGAGAAGAGGAAAGGCGTGAATCTTTGGAATATCCTTGCATGACTGCTCAAAATTAATTGCTTGCACCTTTTTGAATTTATCTGACTTTGACTTGCACTAATAGTCACAATCTTAAAAATATTTTTTTAAAGTAGAAACTCCAATGAAATAAAATTCCAAAATGTAATTTAATAATGTCCCCAGATAAATATAGCTGATTATTCATAGAGTCCTCTCTGCCTTGCAGAAGGATCCAACTGATTATATATTTAAGTCTATCATCAGCATTCTGCTCTTCAGTTGAGAAACAGTCAAGTCAGTTACTGACTGGAACAGGCTTCCCAGGGAAGTGGTTGAGTCACCATCCCTGGAGGTATTTAAAAAACATACCTGTGGCATATAGGGACATGGTTTAGTAGTGTATCTGGCAGTGTCACATTAACAGCTGGACTTAATGAACTTAAGGATCTTTTCCAACCTTAATGATTCTAAACTGTAATGATTCTATGGTTCTATGATTTTAGATTGACACTGACCTGAAAAAAACATTAATGATAAACCCAAGGGAACAAAAGAACAGGATTCAAAGCCAATGCATAAAAAAATTAATAATCCGGATAAACTGATCAATACCTGACTTATGTTATTCTTATGCAGCCACTATTCCATTACATTCGTTCTGTGTAAAAATGCAATTTCAAGGAAAACAAGACTAGATTATTTGAAAAATGTTAATAAATTCTAATCGCATGCAAAAATGGGTCCTAGCCAATGTAACATTTTTTATGAAAACAAAAAACAACAATTTGAAACTTAACTTTTCCTCCAACAGAATGCTAGTTGTGGAACACTATTGTCAACATATGCTTATCAAGCCTTTTTTCCACTTAATTTGTTTTGCGATATAATTTACATAAATGCTCCTGTTACTATTACTGAAATATGCAATTAAAAAAAATCTAGGCATTCTTGTTTATAATGAGTATCAACCCTCCAGAGTGCAGTGATTTACATAATTACCGTAAATGTACCATCAGTAACTAAATTGCAAGTCCCTGTGTTACTCTCTCAGCAACTATAATCTTCTCTTTTACCAAGTCTGGTTCCTATTTTTAGACAATTCAAGAAATTTTCAAGGCTGCACTGACTTTGCTTAGCTTTGGGGTTTTTTGAGAAAAGCAGACAAATTAATGATTTTGTAGAAGCAGATAATGAGACATTCTCTGTTGGTCACTGAATCCAGCATGCATATCCCTTTCTATTTTTTTGCAAGCAACATGTAAAAAACAGTTAGGTTTTTTTGCTCCCAAAAGACTTGGAAGGCTATTTGAGAACTTGATTGCCACACTGAGGAAAAACTCGGTGTCTTTGATTTCCGTCCTAAACTTAATATGTTTATTTTTTGCATATATAAATGCTAGGTATAAACCGGCCTTAAACCAGTCTTGATTACTGCTGCTTAAAATGGTGTTTTCTAGTTCACCAAGTCTGGTCCCCTGCTATCAAAGACAGATCATTCCATGTCTTTCATAGATCAGTTGCAAGGGAGGGAAGAAAGCCTCTCCAAAGCCAAGAATGTGAGACTTTATGGAGTCTGAAAAGGAGAAAATTTGCAGTGTTCTGTCCCTCATTTCCTACATTGTCTGTCATTCCTTTCCATGGAAGTCTGCAGTGCTTTTGTCTCTAAAAGAAGAACTGTACCTGTATTTATGGTAGTATGCACTGAGAGGTCATCACTTTGAAAAAGTGTATGTTTACTATTCTGGTCAAAGCACCTTCTAGTTTTCATCTATGGAAGAAAGCTAAATGTTTTCCATTGGATGTACAAAGATCCTGCCCAAGTCCATCTGGGAGGTTACTGTTGCGTTATAGTTGTTGCCTTTTTGCTTCAGATATAAAGTTGTCTCAGGTCAAGGTACACTCTTGCTCACTAGATAAAGGTTCATCTTATAAGCACTGTTAACTATGTTTGCCTTTTTTTTTTCTTTTTTTTTTTTTTTTAAGAATCTATATCACTCCTTTTGAAATGGGAATATATGATCTAATAAATATAACTAATAGAATCTAAGTAGCAGCTTAGATACTAAACTTTTTGTTGCTTGATATTGGATCACTTTTACAACAGGTATGGTGGTCTTAAGTCACTTTTGAGACAGGCCACAGTGAGAGCTACACAGGCACTGCACTTGCAAGGAAAAAGAAACAATTGCATAAGCTCTCAGTGCCAACCTCCCAAGGAAGCATCTTTGCCAGGTTCAGTTACTCCAAGTGATTCCCAATTCCCACTACTTTACCTTTGTGCCAATGCAAAAAGCCTGAATTCCATTTGTTACTCTAGTAAGTTAAGAGCTGGTACTCTGTCAGCACCATTTTCAGTTCCATGACAGACTGTTGGGTTAGGTGAGGATCAATCCAACAGTCACTGAAATCACAGAGCAGGAAGCGTGTCCCATCCTGAAATCCCCCTGGCATGGTCACTTGGCCACCAGCCAGTTGTGGTTGCACTTTCACAACAGTGCAGTATAAACTGCCCTCAGGAGCAGTGGGTTAAAAATCACCTTAAACGGTTCCTGCTTCCCTGCAAGTTTCTGCTGCCAGCCTTCATTGTGCAGGTGCCAGTGACGGCACCAGTGGGGATACACAAGGATACATCCTGGCTGGAAAATGACCCTGTGCTGTTGGCATATGGGAAGGCAGGAGTCAGGAGGAGAGGGGTCTGCTCTTCAGCTAGTGAAAAATTGAACTTCAAATAGGCATTATGACTGATAAAAGGCACTCTCAGATCAGGGTAAGATCTTCCTCTGTGACACTGTTCCTCTGGGAAAAACCATTCAGAGACCTCAGAGCTGTTGAAGTACCTAAACTGGAGTCTGGTGCCCTACAAAGACCCTCCTGGATCCCAGCTGCTGCCGCAGAAAGGGGTCTCATCCTGAGTCTCCTAGAGATCCTGCATGCTCTTTGTCAGGCCTGTGCAGGTGTCTTGGGTATCCTTGAATACCCTAGATCTTCTAAAGTACTTTTAGATAACTGTTTAAACTCCTGAATACTTTTATATTGTCAATTTAATTTCATGTGGAAATTATATTTTTGGTGATCAAATGAGCTTCTGCTATTTTACTGAGTACAAAATAGTTCACCACCAGCAACAGGTTGCATTTCCAATACTAGCAATCAAAATTACAGAGAAAAACGTATTCTTAGCAAATAGCTGACAAGCAGCAACAATTTTATGGCTTGATAACTTAAGGAAGACATGTTCTTTAGTCTGTAACTTTTTGATTTTCAATATCCACAAGTCATTAGGACCAAGATGTTGAGCACCTTAAAAAGTTATCTACTTTTACCTATCTGCTTTGTTACTCAGTGACAGATTTTATTTTCTGTGGTGGGGGTTGCAAAGTTTCTCATAATTTTATTTTTATGTGACTGCAAAGTACAGAATGTAATTAAAATGCAGCTTTCTGAAAATGTTACATTCATGTGGGTAATAAAAAAGATAAGATTAAATATTTTGACTAAATATGCTTCTGTGGTCGTTTTTATAAAATATTTCAGAAGAAAAAAAGGCTTAACAAAACAAACCTTCCAGTGCATTTGTAAAGTTTTTCTGAATGTTTAATTTTTAATGCTTCCTGTATGTAAGAGGAAGAAGAAATGCAATAAACAGAACTATTCAGATAGTACTTTGATCTGGAAAATAACAAGCTGGCAGGTGCAAAAAAAACCAGGCACCAATGATTAATCCATCCTCACCACTCTGGCATAAGCAACTCATGCAGACTCTCCATCTTAAGGAGAGAAATTATCAAATATTAAAGGGCATAAATCCCTCTAAAAATCCTCAGACGTGTTTCCCTTCCTTGTGCAAGGACAAAACAGAAGGAGACCAGTACCAAAACAGAAGGGCCGTAGCTCCCCTACCATCCTCTGGTATGATGGTGTGTGCAGTAAAAGTAGATTGCTTGCAAATGCAAGTCAGTCTTTTCCCTACTGAAACATGTTCCTAGCTATATCTATTTCTCTGCATTTTCAGCTTAGCACTTTCCCATCAAGCAATGGAGCATGAATACTTCCTACACTCCTACGGGCTTCCTGTCTTCCCCCATGCTATTTAGTTTGGTTAGGCTGGAGGGATCTGGCCCAAGACTGGTGAAAGGAAGTCTGGTTTCAAACTTCTTGACCCTGCTAATACACTGGACATTTTCTCCCACAGATGACTCGATGTTTTCACTTTCAGATAGCAGAGGACTGAAAGACTGGAGAAAAACTCTGTTCAGGAAAGCTGAGCTGACAGCTCTTTCAAACTACAGAAGGCAATAAAACACACAAAACACACTGAAATTGCCTTGCAAGAGATAGTTATCTGCTAATCTATTGGGGGAAAAATATCTACACGTGGAAATAATTTGTAAGGATGGGACAATTTGTTTGATCTTGATTTAAATCCAGGAGTCCATAGCCAAGCCAGTTGCTCTTAATGGGATATTGTGTTGAGTTTGTGTGGCATGATTTGGGCTTGGGGGGGATGGGGTGGATACAAAGACGGCTTCTGTGAGAAAATCCCTTCTACCAGAAGCTTCCCCCATGTTCAACAGAACCAATGGCAGCCAGCTCCAGGATGGACCTGCCACTGGCTAAACTCAAGCCCATCAGTGATGGTGGTAGAGCCTCTGGAATAACAGATATAAGGGAGCAGTGTTGGATCAAGGGTTGGACTTGATGATCTTGGAGGTCCTTTCCAACCCAGCTGATTTTATGACTCTACGATTCTAAAAGTTACTGCAAGAAGGAAATTGAAGTCAGAGACACGAGGAGTGAGATTATGTGAGAATAAGAACTATGCAGACACCAAGGTCAGTTAAGGAGGGGCAGGAGGTGCTCCAGGTGTCAGAGCTGAGGTTCCCCTGCAGCCTGTGGTGCAGACCATGGTGAGGCAGCTATGTCTCTGCAGCCTATGGAGCTCTGCAGTGGAGCAAAGATCTACCTGCAGCTTGTGGAGGACCCTATGCTGCAGCAGGTGGATATGCCCAAAGGATGCTGTGATGCTGTGGGAAACTTATGCTGTGGCTCTGTGAAGAGAGCAGCCCATGCTGAAGCAGGTTCGCTGGCAGGTCTTGTGACGCCACAGTGAACCCCTCCTGGAGTAGTCTGTTCCTGAAAGACCCCATGATTAGAGTGGTTTTTAGATTTTTTTCAGACGTGCCAATCCACGCTTTTCATTGAAGACAGACACATCTTCCTTCTCCAAGGTTTCCTTGGAAACTGATGCTGAAGAATTTTTTTAGGGCTACAATTCTGCAGCTGCCTCTTGTGAATAGTATTTACTGAGTCTGGGCAACTTGAATTGGTAGGAAAGCAGGGATTTTCTGTGGGGAGGACTGAGTGCTGATTTCTCATCTGGCTATAAATAAAATAAATTAAGTACCAAGTTGCTCATCTTCCCAGTAAATACTCAAGACTGAATGAGCTGCCTGCCTGAAGCAGCGCACACTCTGGGAAAGTTTAGCAGAGACTGATAGTTAGAGGTGCTGAGCTTTTTTCAATCCATAAAAAGTCAGAGGGAAAGCTCATGGCAACCCCGAGGACTGGGTCTGTAATCAGCCCCATGCTTTTTGGGGTGGAGTTCCGATTCAGTCTCAGCAGTTTTTAATAGGACAATTTAGTCCTTTGAAATTTGGTGCTGGTCATTGGAAACTGACTCTACCTCTGTAGGTACACCATGTCTTGGTAGGTCTCAAAGTGTAGGTCTTCAATTCTGGACTTTTTTTCTATATATGAACTAAGGTCATCATGTAGAAGACAGTAATAAGTGCTCCTACTATGCAGTGACTATTCAAGGGACTCAATGACTGTAGTGGCAGAACAGTGACAAAGTTTTTTACTGCACTAGGAGAGGAAACCCAAGCCTTGCTCTGGATCCATGCCAATGGCCATTTAAAACTAGATCAACCATTTCTGAGCACCTACTTGTCTGAGCTGGGGACTCGAGATAGATGTGTCACTGTTGATGAACATCATTTATCCATGCTGTCGATATGCTGCACCTCCAGCTCTGATTCTAGAGGGATGTAGTCCAGAATTTAGATCATAAACTTCAATAAAAGCTTGAAGTATTTAAGATGGAAGTTTTAATATTTGCATTCCAATGATTTATCAGGTAGTCAGGTCACATAACCCATCTGTTTCCTGAGAATGAAGTTCCTATTGGGAATAATCTTAATTTTGGATTGAAAATTTAATTTCCATACAAAGCTGTAGTGGCTGAGCATATCCTTGGCAGAAAGCTCTAGTTTAAAATATTTGAGGACACACTTTTTTTGTTTCACTGTGTTCACCCACTGTTTTTATTAAGAGGAATTAAAAGTGTTTTTCCAGTGTCAGCCTTGCTCTGGTTTTGCCAACTCTAATGAATAGCCAGCTGAAGCATTCCCTGACAGATACAAAACCCATTAAGTTTGAATCTTCAGTTAGGAAAATAAAATTTAATGAAATTGTGGTTTGGTTATATTTTAGATGGGTTCTTCAAGCAGACAAATGAAAGACTTATTAATATTCCAGACTTTCTTATCCATTTTTCTAGTCAGGCCAATGCATATAGTTTATAATCTGATTAGTCTCCTGGCACTCCTACTTGAAATTATCTTCTTAAGTAATTCTTAAATGCTGTGGTTTATTTACTTCCAGTAGCTATGAGGTGACATGTCCTCCCCTTTAACAGCAGTAGTTTATAGACATGGCTATTTTTTTTACTTACTAAATGAACCAATCTGTTGCTTTTCAGTGTCCAGCTCAACAAGTCAGTGAGTCAGCACACAATTACTTCATTAGAAGCGGAAGATGCACAGCATGAATGAAGAGACTTACTGGTTCAAGCTCTAAATAAATAAACTACACTTTCAGGTTTTTATTTTGGCAATTCATGTAAAATGTATGAGTACTTTACTCCTGCGAACACCAAAAATAATAGCTCCACTAATGAAGCACAGCTTTCTTCCCATTGATCTCTCCATTGACTGACTGAAAGAAAAATCAGGTTTTTTTGACACCACAGGGTCTCACTGAATACTTTTTGCTGAAATTTCTATTCTTGATGACTTGCCTGCCAGTGAATAGTCTTGTGGTGTGGGTCTGTGGCTGCGTTTGGAGGATCTAGGTTCACTTCCTCCCCTGGGTTGTGCTTTGCCTCACCTTTTGAAGCTGACCCATCATTTAACTGTTCTGCTAAGGAAGAGGAGCATATCTTCCAACGTCTTGATGTGCTTTTGGGCATAGCTGGGATGAATGAACAGGTCTGAACACAGGAGCAGGTATGCCCATAATGAATTGAGTGGACGACTTCCTGGCATGCCCTGGAGCATGGCTCCATCCCCCATCAGATGTATGGATGGAGAAATCGAGCTTCTCCCCCTGAGAAACATCTCCTCCCTTGCTGTGCTGGTAGGGAACAGCCTGAACAGCTCCTCTTGGCAGGTTCTTTCTGTTCTGCTTTTGTTTAAAATGCCTGAAATGGAAACGAAATCTTGTTCTTGGTCGGGAGGTTTTACTCAACGCAACATGTTGTCTTCTCAAATTTGGTCTCTTTCAAAATATTCGTGCTGATACTTACCCACATTTGGCATGGGATATAAAATCCTCTAACTCTCTCTTGGTACAAAAATATAAAGAACGTTCTTCAAACCGTTCACAAAGACAAATTTGGTTATATCCAAACTGTAATACTTTGCAGCCATTTTGACAAGTCTTTTTCCTACTGGACTTTCGCTACAAACATGTAATTTGGAAGAACTTAAATACAAATTAGTAACTTTAGTTAAGAAAAATACCCCAAATACTGTTCAAATAAACAAAATACAAAATGTAAAGAAAATTTCACAATTTTTACTTACTTTCTTTGTTTTGTCCATTGCCTTCAGTATGGTTATGTTTAAGTCTTCCAAAACAGATAGAACATTTTCATAGTCTCCTAAGTGCTTGGAAAAATAATCTAAAAAAAGAAAAAAAGACATCATCTATTAATGACCTGAAAAATCAATATTTCATTAAATACCAGTTTTACTAAGTTTGAATTCAATTATGGTATTATTAAATGTCTAAATATAAATGAATAGGTATGACAATGAAAAGGATAATATTATTTTTTATTTTTGCATTATTTATCTGCCTCCTGAAATACTTAAAATACCAAAATCAGTATTTCAAAACATTCTCTTTCAATAAATGAATTGCCAAATTGACAAAAAATTTACAATATCAATTTGATAGCTGAAACAAACTTATTTTCAAAATATCTACAATTTCTTTGCCAACTGGATTTTTAGTCTACTTTACAGGTACTAGCAGGAAATAAAATTTTCATATGTATGTACTAAATTTAATTATATTGATACAAAAATGAATAATTCTGGTAAAGCCCTTAGAGGAGATAAGATCAGGTGGGGGCTGTTGTGAGTTGGGATTGGTTGAGACCAGTTTTTGCCATCCAAGAAATTAAGAGACCATGAGTTGGCCAGATAAACTTCTAGTTCCAGGTACTGTGATTATATTTTCAACAAGTATGATCCATGCAATATACTTTTTTAATGAAAATAATGGAAATAATAAATTGCAGGATGTCCTTGTGTAGCTGCTCAAAGCAAAGGATATTTTAACAGAAAGAGCTGATGTTAAATCAGAGGGCACAACTCAGAGGGATTACAACAAGAGGAGGAAGCAAACCTGGGAAATCATGACCTGAGTTCCCATTTGGTTGTTGTGGGGAAATACAATAGAGGGAGGCACAGGTAGGAAAAAGTGTGAAAAGGAAAAAAAAAATTATGTTAAAGCTAGATACTGTGTTAGACAAGGCATTTAGACATCAAATCACCTGAAAAAGCATAAAAAGCAACATCTAAATGGCAGATGGGAAGAACAAGATTAGATAAGGGCTTTTTAAAATAATAAATAGCAACACTTTGAGGCTTTTAACAGGTCAGTATGAGCTTCTCAGGGGAATGAAACCGTAAGTTACCAGGAACACTGCAACGTAACCTGGTATTGCTAAGAGGTTGAACGAAAACATATTGTGAATTAGTACCCTGGATGTTTTTAGTTTAATTTCTCAGGTGAACTGAGATAACTCAAGAAGAGCTCTATAATCACAAGCTTAAACAGGTGTTGAGTAAACTTGGTACCAGATTTACAGATGAGAAACACTCTAGTGGCAATATATGAAAGATTTAAAAGGCAGCTCAAGCGGCTTGTATTTAATGAAAACAGACAGTAAACAGTCAGTGCTGGATTAACATCCCCTCCCAGCCCAGCAAACCTATAAGCATCCAGTGCAACATCCCTTGTGGAACAAAACCACCTGTCTTCCTTGGCCAGGTTTATACAATTTTGACCGAATGCTCAACCAGCACTAGTTGTCACAGCCCAATTCACTTCAGATGAGTCTCTTGTTATATATTTGTAAGCCACAGGCTGAGGTACCTCTTAGTGCGTTCTTGACCATGGGCAGAGTCATCCTGTGGGTGAGTAAATGAGCTTGTTTTCAATGTAACAGTACCTTCAGCTTTTAAATATCTTTAATGTTGTTGACCATTAGAAAACTTAGCAGGCTACAAACTCTCACTCAGAAAAAGGCTAGTGTCAACAAGTATAAATGTTGGGGTTTTTTTCCTAACATTCTGTGGGAGGACTTGCAAAAATCTTATGTGAATTGTTTTCTGCTTGAAGCAGCACTCCTAAATCAGGTGCTGTAAGATCAGCTGGAGAGCAAACAAGGTGTTTGGAGAAATGACTCACAGCCCAGAATAGGGGACAAAAATAATCAACTGGGCCAAATTCTAGGCCTTGCAGGAGTTTTACTGTCATGGAGGATGAAAAAACTTCTCAAACTGCTGTTCTCACTGGCTCAAGTAGGAAGAAAGTAATGAATTTTCCTCCAGTGGGGTACTAATATGACAATCTTTTTCAAAATTCCTAAAGCACTCATACTTGTTAAAATGTGAAACTAACTAGAAAAAATATCTCATATGAGAGGGAAATAAGATAAAAGCTATTTCTCTATTTATCTGTGTATCAGAACAAATTTTGAATCTCAGAGAATGTGAAGTACTGGTTAGGAAAAATATTTTCAAAGCAGTTTCTGCACATAGTTGATGACTAGGTCTGAAAAGATTATAAGCCATCTGCATTTTCCCAGGAGTTCTTTGAGTGGAAATTATTTCCTGTTTGAGCTACAAAGATTAAACAGAAAAAAATAATCACATGATATGTTCATTTGCACAGGGCTGCCGCAGGCATAGCTTATGTTCTTTCCACAGAAGGAACTTACCACAGAGTTCTTCTATGTCAAGATTGCTGGAAAGATAAGAGTAGATGAGGTTAGTGAGCTTAGTAATATTTTTTTTTATTTGATTGGTAAACAGTAGGACTCAAAGTTAGCCAAACTAGGGTTAATTAGGGTTAATGAACCCCCATGCCTGTGCTGCAACGTGAGATGCAAGTGCCTGGCCCCTGCTGGCCTTGCTCTGCTGCCCTAGGGAGGCTTGTCTGAAGCAGAAGGCTGCAGCCTTTCTGAAGCTGGTGACAGGTACATCCTCACCTCGTGATCACATTCCCACTGGCACCTTCCTACTCAGTAACAACCCACTTTGATGTTCCTTGCCCAGCCTTTGTGCATCATGGTGCAGAGTCACTGCTCCTCAGGCCTCACACGTTTGGTCCCAGTTCTGGCAGAAATCTCTGTAAACACCAGAAACGTTGGTGGTTTTTTTCCTCCACCTTTCTGTCTGTACTCCTCTTCTGTGGCTGTCATGTTGGCCAGTGGGGCTCAGAGAGCTTGTCCCTCCATGCTAAATGAGGAAAAACCCAATAACCCTCTCCCACTTGCAATCATTGCTGTGCAGTGGTGTTCCATGGGAGAGACAGTACAGTAGGAGGGTAAAACCAGACATATCCCATCAGCACACATAATTTCTAAGACTTTCTGGCCATACAAAACCATTTCACCACTACTAGCTTCAGCAAAATTAGTGATAAGAAAAGTATAGCTGTATTGCCATATTCCCATGCCATTATATAAATACATAAATGCAGGCAAGTATTCTATACAAAGCAAACCTGTTCACTTGGACCAGATTTCATCTGGATCAACTTTGAAGTGAGATTTTCTCTCATAAGCAATATTTTCTCTCTGAGGCCTTAATAGCCAGAAGAAAAAAAAAAAACATTGACCTACAGCTCATTACTGAAAGTTAGCATATTGACTTTCTTCCAAGGAGGAGAAGAAACTGATTATTAAAGAAACTTAAAAGCACGAATGTCCTCTTTGAATCTTGCTGAGGGCTGAATATTGAACGGCTGATTGCACTTAGAGTATTTTCACTTATCTTTTTAATGGGATTTTTTAATTGACCTTTTAATAAAATGATGACACAGCGTTATCTTAAAATCACTTTCACCATTGCTAACTTCCATACATCTGGCTTTTATTTCACAAGGGAGAGAAACAAAAATTGCAGGATCCTGGGTTATCAGAAACTTGCATACTCAGGACTATAAAAACTTCTGAATACTTTTAATTGATAATGTAAATGAGATTTTCACACAACTTTTTTTAATTGAAGGTGACCTTATCTGCATTTGAACAGGCCAAGCTAGATGGCTGCCAATGAGACTTGTACCTGATTTTTTTTTTCAATTACCTTGGTGGCAGGTATAAAGAAATTCATAGTGCCAAAAGCTGAGAAACTTAATTCTTAGGTCAACAAACCATGTGATGGGAAAAAGTGTCTGCAACTCCTTAAGGCATTTTACCACAGATCAGTACAGTATCAATGGTCAAATATGTCTGACCACCTACTCCCGCAGTTCAGCAGTCATTTTTGGAATAGTCCAGGTATTCACCCTCTGAATGCAAACTGAATTCCTGAAAGCTGGAAAATTGCCTGAGTCCAAGAGCCTTCACATAATATGATGATGCTAAATGACAGGACTTTGCTGTTATGATGCCTATTCTTTGTTCATCATCCCTTCATTTTATACTCTTTCACATCATCTGCTCTAATGCCTTCATATAAAACACATTTCTGCAATTCTTAATGTACAGCTTGATAACTGTGTTTAAAATAGCCTTTCACATTGTTACCCAGTCAAATTCATGCTCTTTTCAAATTTCATATTTAAATCCATTCTCATCCTTGTCCTTCTGCAGTATCCTCAGCACCATGGCACTGACATAGGGAGTAGCTTGGAAGCTTTCAGCAACCTTGTTTTCAGTATGCTGTTAGTCTTATTGACAGGAGTGACACAGCTGCAAATAGACTACCAGTGCAAATGAAAAAGTATTTAGGTGCTGAATCAATTTGCAGTTAGAATTGGACATCTGAATAATGAGAAAAATATTATCCAAAGCAATTTGTGCAGCAAGCCTGTGACAGAAAACAGAAAAGACACAAAGTACATGGATTGCAGTCTAGCATACTCAGTATTTCCTTCTCTGTTACAAATACCCTTCATTGTTCTTGGCATCCTGTTTGAAGGGGATGCTCTTCTAGGCAGGGAAGCTATAATTTTTTGTCACTGACTATTTCATTCTCTCAGAAATAATAACATGCTGCTTCAAACACAGTTGTGAAAAAACCTAGGAATTCTTTTGCTGCAATACAAAAAATTTTGAGCTCTCTGCAAGATGCTACAGAAGTAATTAAAGAAATTTGGTATGTATTTAATAATACAGGAGTAAGATACACACCAGAGGGCTGTTTCTGTAACTCAGGCACCTGTTCATCGTTTCAGTGGGTATATATGCCAAGGATGCTTCTGCTTAGACATATAATCTGGAAATACTGAACGAGTTATTTTCAATATTTGCTGGATGACTCACATGCAACCACCAGCCCTTCGCTCACAAGAAGCAACTGAGGCATAGGGTGTAGCCAAATGTATTCACGTCATGTGAGCATGTTAATTTTTTAAGTCCAGCTCTCAATTTGCTTTCTGGCTACTAAGTGCAGTCCTTCTATATGTCTGTGTCTAAAATGTTCTCTACCTAGAAACATGAGCTATTTTTAAAAAACTATTACACTGAGCAGTCCTGATCACTGCAAAGTTGATCATACCTGTTGCTCAGTGACAGAAAAATAAGCAAATTCACTTGAATGAACTGTGGCAAAAGTGCCTATTCATGGTACCTCTGGAAGTGGTCCAAAATGCAGAACTGCAAAGCAGCTGTGATCTGTTCTGCTCACCACAGTTAGCTGTGGATTGGGGGCTGCCAGGGACGAAGGAAGGTTAAAGCTATTCCACTGATCCACAACCCCACCCACTGACTTGACACCTCTAGGTGTCAAGCACCTCTAGACAGAGGTACCAGCAGAAGATCTGCATATTTTCCCTGGACCACAGGAAGAGGCAATGATATCTCTTCAGGAATTACATACAAAGTATGAACTCTGGCATTTAAAGCAGTTACTTTATTGAAGAATCCAGTACTATATGAAAGACTTCATGAACTAACTTAATTTAGAAAGTTCATTGCCATGACTATTTATCTGGAGAAGGATAACAATTTTTCTTCAGATCTCTGTTCATTCTCAGATATGCTAAGGATTTTTTCAGGTAGTAATATCAACTCTTTTGCACTCCATTTGCATGACTTTTTGCTAAATTTGGTTTTAGGGAGGAAAGTTTGAAGCTAGTATTAGTTTGAAGCTGTTAAGTAGAAGCATATAATTTGTGACTGAAAGGAATTAAATATTACTTAAACTATGCAAGGATAACTGAATAGTCATCCATGGACAATCTCAGCCCAACTGCTGTAAGCTCTTTCCAACATGAAAGCCTGCATGCCGTCCCACTTTAAGTCAGCAAAATGAGATAAGTGCTCCAACATTACAGAGTGTGTTTCACAAAGGAGTTCTATGTGTGCGCTTCCAATTTAAGGATTTTCTGTCTCACAGCTGCTTTGCAACAGTGAATACCTTTCTATTCAGGTTTGTTCAAGGTTTCTTGCCTCCAGTGGGTTGCAGTGCTGCGATAGGCCCAGGTGTTGGCCTCTTGTCACAGAAAAGGAAGACAGAGAGGAGGAAGAAGGAGCAGAAGTGGGACAGACCTCCTGAGCCTGCAAACTTCTTTCTGCCCTGAGGACACTGCAGCTCTTCAAGCCCAGGTCCAGCTGGGATGTGCACCCTCTGGACCCTCAAAGACAGCAGCCAGTTTGGCTTTCTGGGCTCTGACATGGGCAGCAGAGTCAAAGCTCTTTTAATGTCCCACATCTTGCTGCACTAAATAATGGCCTAGTTTGCTTATGCTTAGCTCTAGGCTAAGTGATAACATCAGAATCATCACTTACTGTTCTCCCATTGCAGGACTGCAGGAGAGAATAAAGTTTTGGGTTGATTCTTAAAAAACCGATGAGATTAAATTATTCCTCTAGTCCTTTGCATTCAGCAATGATTTACAGGGATACACTGACTACATAGCTGACAAGTCATCTTAATCATCCAAGCTACAACAGCCTCTGTGCTGCTAAAAGAGACTTAATAATACTATTAAAACTTGAGGTGTATGTTAAAATCTGTAGAGCACTCTGCAAGGGCTGCAGAGCTATGATTTTTTAGCAGAGTCTGAATGACACAAATCTAAATCAAACACAACATCATGGTGGCTCTTTTGCCACCAGGCAAATTTCCACCAGGGAACAAATTTCAGAGTTTTTACCCCATAGGACATGAGAACATTTTATTTTCTGGTTTTGTCCCAAAATGATTCTTAAAAAACTATGAGATTAATAAAACAATGTAACATTTTAGTTTGTCTAAAATTAAATAAACTCCTTGGAAATACACATATTGATAGAGGTACCAAAATGCTGTGGTTCTCTGGGAAACTCAGGTTATGGAAGGGACTAGGCTTTCAAACTACACGTACCATTAAGCAATGTACTCACTGCTGGTAAGCCAATGTTATCTTCTGAAGAACTGAAACCAAACACTTTAGGTCAGCTCCATTTAGGTAAATGCAACTGAAAATAGTAATTACCATCTGATTTCCTCAGTGTGAGTGATTCTCATTTGTTTCTGCAGAAAGCTGAATTTCCCATTAAAAATAGCCATCCATATGGAAAATTTCCAAACAAAATTCTATTTTCAGCTTGTCTGTCTAACCAGAGGATCTGAAGTTGGATGGGTTCCTATAATATTAACCAACTTCTTTCTCTCAGAGATCCAGTTGGCATCCTTTTGGAGTTTGCTACTTGGGCAGATGATCTCAGCATTTCTCCTTTGACCCAAGGGAAGAACTAGGGCTCAGGTAATGAAGACCTGGGCAAGTGGGAGGGAGGTGGAGTCACTTTGGGACTGAATCCTAAATGTAGATGGTCATGTGTGCACTGGGTGTCCAACCTGCCCTGCCAGGAAAAGGAGCCCCAATATATTCAGTGGAGTGGGAAGGTTTTAACTGACCAGCTAGCAAGAGACTGAGTAGTAACTGGATATAACACAGGCACCTAGTGTTCCTTCAAATGTTAGAGTATTTCTCTTGCCATTCATGTCCCATCTGCTTCTTCTGTGTCATCCTTTTACATTGGGCTGATTTTCAGGTGCAAGCATCTTAAATGTGTAACACCTGGGCAACAGAGCTGAAGCCTACATGAACAGCATCACGTCTTACATGCCAGTGACTTCATTGACCAAGAGGGAGCCTCAGACTCCCTGCTGATACATACATGTGCAAGTGTAGATGTGTCTCCATTGTGCCAAGTCACATCCTGAAATGCAGTACATGCAGCATGACAGACTCTCCCAAATGTCCTACATAAGCTCAGTGCTGCAGGTGGCCAAGGCTCTCAGGTCTTCATCTCTGACTTGTGCATAGTTTAACTTGTGCCACAAACAAAGGTTTGTTGGGACCTCCCTACCTTTGGGAGGATGCCTGTGCCCCAGGTCCTGAATTGTTTGAGCATCCCTCCTACCTTGTAACTAGGGTCCTGTCATTTTACCAATGAGTAAGGTGAGAAAAACAAGTCTGATTCCCCACTGATTCCTGTGAGTCAGTAATCAATGAAGCATTAATTGTTCTAGTTCTCCAGCAGTGCTGAGACTTAATCCCCTTGAGATCATCTGTATATCTCTTAGTTTATAACTTTGCCAAATATTCTCCTTATCTTCTGACACCTTTTCCTTGAGGATGCCATTACACAAAAACAATTTCCATGAAAGTTATGAGTGGTGGAGGGAAAGGGTGAAGGATAAGAGTAAAAGACATGTTTATATTTGCAATGACTGTTAAAACTTATTCACTAAACCATGAACTATGTAAGGATTCTTGCTCTGCTGAAACACAAGCTCGTCAGAGTTGACATTAACATTATGCAGGGGCCAATTTACCAAGGAAATGAGCTGTAAAAGCCTTCATCCCTTAAACCTGTGATTCCAAACTTTTCCTGAATACTTCGCTCCATGTAGAAAAAGACCTGTGCTGCTGATACCTTTCTCTATTTTCAGTACAATTATTAGGCAATAACACATATAGAGAAAACAGCTGTATTTCTTCAGAACTACTTCTTCTGAAGTCCAACTGTGCTTCAACACTGTCTTGCATGAAATGGGTTTTGTTTTCACTTAATAACCAGAATGCTCTCAAACAGCAGAGCAGTAGGTTTCAAGTCCAAAATTATTTCAGCTACAATCTGCAGGCTGTGTCATCCATGAGATATGTGTTGTCACCCTCCTTGTCAGCCTTAGGAAAGACTTCTGAAGCCTTTGCAGCACTTGCATTTGCCTCCAACACCCTTCATGTTGCTCCCTGAAGAGCCTTTCTGAGCATCGTATGGCTTGGAGCTAAGATTGTGGGGGAAGAGAGGGGAGAGGAACCACACTGAGAGGAACTTCACACTCACAAACTCCAACATGGTTAACTCAGCTTTCAAGTAGAGTGCACTGACATTTTCTGAAGTCTTAGGACAAGCACTGACCAGCTCGAAATGGAGACATTACAGGTGTATAACATGGATATCATGTCAAATAAATGTCATATCAGCATGTAAAGATAAGCTCTTCCTCTTGTCTCCCCAGCTCACAACCATACACTCATGTTGGTCTAGCTGATACTGTGGGGGCTTGGCTCCTACTCAACACACTGCAGGGATCCACCTTGGCCTCCTGAGACCTTCAAAAGAGCTTAAGGTGTTGCCCAGATCCTTATAGTCTGTTTGTTTCTGGGCTATCCACAACACACTGAAACCGTAATGAATAAGAGGAGGAGGATCTATTGTACAACACCAGGTTGAAGCTTAAGCCTTTAACAATCACTGCTCTTGATTTCTTGCCTATACTTGGGGCTTTTTTTTTGGTTTTGTTTTTTTTGTGTGTGTGTGTTTTGGTTTGGGGTTTTTTGTTTGTTTTGTTTTGTTCTGGTTTGGGGGTTGTTGGTTTTAAGGGTCTTTAAATACAAGACACTGCTTTGCAGTACATGCAAGTGGTAAGGGCATGGTAGGAAACAAGAACCTGGAGTCCTGGCTATAACAGCCCAGACCTAATCACTGCTGCATCAACACAAAGCCTTTCCTTAAACTGACAGAGTGAGGACATCTGAGTGGGTACCCTCCTTAACAGCTTCTTTATACCATTCTATGCTATGTGATTGAATAGGGATTGCCCAAAAGTTTCATGAGATTCTGGAAAGCACAAACAGAAGTGACTCTCAGTGGAAGTCGAATGCCTAATTGGCTTTCAGCTTCAATCTGAAGTGCTGACATTACTGGAAACTGCATTTACAGAAGAATAGTTAACTGTTACTTCCCTAAATCAGTCACCTTGTGCTAATTACACATTAGGAATGCCGTTGTATGGCCTAATCAAACCATTCTATCTTCTAGCTTTTGAAGCACAATATATCTGAAAAATCAGAAGTTGTTAGTTTTACGTAAGAATGTTAAAATCAATGTAACGTATTAATTAATCCTTGGTATTTTCTCCCTGCCTTCCTTAACAAACAGGAGGCTGACATTCACTGTATCAACAGCGGTCCATTCTTTTGTCCACTGCCTTGTTCTTTTTAGTGGTCACAGGAGGCTTACAAAAAACCCACATTAAGGCCTTGCAAACAGGCATGTTCTAGTCTGCCCATGGGGGTAATTTCTGTGTAACTCTGTGTATTTAGTAGCTGGCTTATAGACTAATTATTAGAGTGGCTTACGGATCAGTGAACGGAAGACCCTGCCACAAATGTCATTGTTGACAATTTATCTTTTTGATTGCCAGTTCTTACAAATATAAATCTTTTATTACAACACCTTCAAGAATGGTAGATCATCATAACAGTACTAAAATAGGGGGAAATAACTTCCTTTTTGCATGGACACACAACTTCACCTAATTTGGTTGTTTTATATGTTTGTTTCTGGCAGTATCAAAAGAAAAAAGGAATCAAAGTTAAAAAATTAGGCAATCAATTTGTGCAGTGTGTCTTTAGTGGTATTTATTTAATATTTAAAAAGTTATAAAAAGGTAATGTAGATGTTTTGAAATAGAAAGAAAAAATAGTCAGTATACATGTAAGTACATTTATAAATTGCAAACTATATGTCCAAATGATGTACTGAGGAAATATCCCTGTCTAATGCCAATTTCCAGTAAAAGCAATGATCTGCTCTGGATGAATAACTGGTACTTTAGGGTCTAGACATTGTAAATATTAATTCATCCTGGCATAATAAACTCCTATTCAATCTATCTCTTGGAAACTTTATGCAGTGGTAACTAAATCCTACTTATCTATTTTTCCTGGTGATTATGGTCACTGCAGCACCAACTTTTTACTTTGTAAAAAGATGACACCTGACTGCACCAAATATCAAGGTGCAGAGATCACAGTCAGGCAGACACAATCTGAATTACTGGGAAGTTAAACTTGCTATGCTAAAGATTTGCTCTGCTATCATATTGGAAATGGTAATTACTCATTTAACAGTCTTCCACAGCCTATCTGACTGACATAAGCGTCTGTGTAAGAGGAGGTTTTAATACCTGTTTAGTTTACTTCCCTGAAACGTGTAAGTCTTTTATGCTTTGAATATTTTATTGAAAGATTTTTCCAACAGAGCTGAGAATGGAATTGAGATTTCCTGAGCTTGTGGCCCATGGTTATCACCCCAAGGCCACATCTCCTTTTTTATCTTCAGGCTTTGAAGTACAAAGACCCATGCACACAGACAGTGAAGTTTTGAATGTTGTCAGAGCTAAAAGATTTAATGCAGGTGGAAACAACCCAAAGTCTTCTCTTGTGACAAGCTGGGTATGAAATCTTGAGGTATTACAAGATATGAACACACTACCCTAGCCATCTGTCCCAGGCATTTATGTGTAGTGTGAATCACTGCATAATTTCAGTGCTAACAAAATATTTATGAGATAGGGAATTATAGTCTGCATTTTGTAAATAGTGAAACAGAGAGAAGATAAATGACTTGCCCAGATTTTGATAGAGTCTGTGTTTTAATTGGATAAGAAAGACAAAATAATCTGTACAAATCTTCTCCTACTAGCTACACAAATGAGTAGAATTCCTCACCCTCCCCTACTAAAAACAAGCCGTAAACTACTTGCGACTTACAGGCACAAACCAGGATTTTCATTTCATTCCCTTGGCTAATTTGCAGTTGAAAACATCACAAAATAGATGGTTTGGGGATTGTTGATATGTACATGATTCTCCTAATGCTTACATTATAACACTTCCCAAGGTTCACTGAACATTTTGCTACTTTTCTTAGCCAGGTCATTGATTTGTGACACTTTACATAACCTGCCCTTTTCAGGAAATGGCAGTCAGCAAAGTTTTTGCCTCCTTATTATATCTGCTTCATGTGACTTCTACTAGAAAACTATACTAACAAGGAAATTATATTATACTGTCCAAGTTGTCTCTCTTCACTATACCCATCTGATATTTGGCATGTGACATCTTGCTGTCTGCCTGTCAGGATTCTCAAAAGTTTCAAAGGGGCTAAAAGAATGCCTTTAAATAGCATTTGCTTCTGTTAAAGAAAAAGATCAAGCCTCATAGAATACTTTTCAGCTGCAAAGTCAGCTAAAGCCTTTTATTAGTTAAAGACTTCATGAAAAAACATACTCTAAAAGCTTCTTGTTGCTGTTTTAAATATAAGCTTCAACTATGTTTTCTTAGCTAAATCTAGGTTCTACTCTGTAACATAAGTTAATCCAGCAATAGAAAGCACTCTTTCCTCTGGTTAGAAAAGGTAATTTAGGAGGTCGTGTAAGTCTTCAAATTGTTTTATTTCCTGAAATACCGGTGCATAGAACTCTAGAACTGACTCATATAATTGTTTAGGTTAGAAAAGTTCTCTAAGACCATTGAGTCCAATTGTTAGCCCAGCACTGCCAAATCCCCCAAATACCTCCACGGGTGATAACTCCACCAGCTCCCTGTCTCCTTCACCCCATCCCTTAATCACTTTATAAAGCCTATAGTATTTTTCATTCCCCAGAAGTCCAACAGATTGAGTAGCATTCCTTCTGCTTACTTCAGGACATTATGATGGCACAAACTCTAAAATCCTGTGAATTCTACTATGAAACTACATTTAATTTGATTCTATTTTCCACAAAAGCATAGGGTTATTCCTCTCCAGGAGCAGGACTGTTCTTCTTGTTGAACTTCCTGAAGTTCCTGTCAGTTAATTTCCCTGTGGCCTTGTTAAACCCAGCCATAAAGGGGATATCCAAACAGCCCAAGGGACAGCACCAAGACCATGCCATCAGACAGAACAGCTTTTTTAGCTCTTTATATGATTGCTTCATTTATTTTACTCCCTTCTCAACATCTGCTCCAAGTATTCATCTCATGTACTGAATCAGATGGATCAAGGACTGAGGAATTCGTATTTGTGCTTGAAGGAGGCCACAGGTCCTTTCCTTCCATGGGTGGGGAATACAGAAGGCATTCAATTTCCACCCTGTCTTCTCAGCTACCCAAATCACACTTATTGGAACATACATGCAAGTATATCAACAAGGTTTCAAAACATTTCATTTGTACAGCCATATGACACAGACTAGCTTCCCTCAAGCAGCTTTCTACTTAGACTGGTTTCCTAAAATCAGCCTGATGTCTTTTTTCCATTCTCAGATACAAAGAGTGGCACTGGAATTGTAAGAAGGGGGCACTTACTCAGTATTGTGTGTATCAATGGTGTGAAAAAGTTCATGCAGTTCTTCTCCACTCAGAACTCCATCAGCAAAGTAAGCTTTGAATTCATCAAAGGACAGTTTTCCATCATCTGAAACAATGAAGAAAGGAAAATTGCCTTCGTTTCATTCATACTTTTGCTTGTTTACTTCATGCAGTAGAAGAGGAAAGTATTAAAACCCTTTAGGTCTCCAGCTGAATGGGCTATTTAATGTTCAGGGAAGTTCAACTATGAAAAAGTTAACTTTATTTCATAAATAACTGCTATTCTCATTTGTTTGGGACAAACTCAATCATCACCCCATTGGTCCTGATCATCAATACCATGATGTAGTTAGAAAGTCTGCAGAACTAATGGGACACAGAGGGAGAGGCAGTACAATCTGATAACATTTAGAAGAACAGTAATGTGGTTTACATTAATTCAAGAGGGAAAAGTCTTAATTACAAAATCTACTACATTATTTAATGCAGTCTGTTTCACCTGTTTTGAAGCTAACTTTAACTACAAGAAGTTATAAGCTTTAAGTTATAGCAAGTCCTTGACAACATGAGACAAAACCCTTGATGAGATATGTTAAGCAGACTAATTCATCTGATATTTTCATGATCAGATTGAGGCTCTACCCTCCTTTGTCAGATTAAACATGACCAACACTGTTTTCTATATAATTTCCTTGAAAAAAGGGATCATACTTGTATCTCACCTCAATTATGCATGTATGGTAATTCCTAGAGGTGTTTCTATATTTCAGATTTTCCATGTTTTTTAATATATTTTAATTAGTTTATTAATGAGGCCAGAAATGTATAAAAGGTACCGCAATTTGGACAGACAGCCTGTCCAACTCAAAATGCAGTCATGGCTGCAGTGGCAGAAGTGGCAGACTTTAGGCTATTGTCTGTTTTGGACAGTAGGACTCTGGGAGCAAGGAGCATTAAAGTTTGCTCACTCTGGACTCTCATCATGTCAGAGTGAATATTTCAACAACATATGACAGTCAGCACAACTAATTTTTCCCTGAATATATGATTCAAGGCTAAAGAGAGGGAATCAGTCAAAGGAAGGTAAGTAAGATAATTCTGCATGCTGAAAAGACCTAAAAGTTGGGTGAGGCTTTGAATTACACTGTATAAAAGATGATGTGAGAAATCAGCCAATGCTTGTCAGCAGGATGTTAATAATGAATAATAAAAAACATTTGTAAATGGAAATTTGACCCTGCTGAAGTCCATGAGCTTTCATCATGAATCCCTCAATTACAGGTGACAGTTTCTTCTCTCCTGAAGAACAACTTCCCTCTTTTGTTTGTTTCATAGACATGACTTCAGAAGAAGTGCATGGGTAAGGATGAGGCAAATCCCTAACTTTTAATTAAAACAGTTAAGGCAATTAATTTGTTCCTCATTGCTTAGTGTAGTGAGTTTTAAATGGAAGAGTGACAATCAGCAAAAAAAAGCCAAAGAAATATTCACCTTTTGATGTTATTTAGAAGAAGTTTGAAAGATTAAACTGTAGTTNAAGAGTGACAATCAGCAAAAAAAACCCAATCACCTTTTGATGTTTGAAGTAATAATTTATCTAAACTGATTGAGCTTTTGCATGAAGCATAAAGAATGTTTTTATAACCAAACACTTCATAACTCTGATTTGGGTAGCACTAAATTTAGGTTCACATTTCTTTCTCTTCTCTCAGTAATGTATTGAATCCCTCATAGAGCACTAAAAGACTGTATAGGATAAGACTAAGATGTCCTAAGCACCAGACTAATCTACAGTGTGTTGTGGCCTAATTTTATAATGATGAAGAACTTATTATAAAGGAAGTATCTAAATCATGTAAACACATGCTGTACTACAGCAGGCAGATTTAAAGAGTAGAGCTGAGGAGTTCCTCCATCTTTTACTTGCTCTTATTTCATAATTTTTTTTTACTTGAATATATGGCTTCAGATATGTAATCTTCAAGAGGTTTCAAAATTGTACAAATTAAATGTCTTCCTCAACAAAACCATTTTGAAATGTTTAATATGAAAAGACAGATTGTAGCTGGAGATCATCATTATGATCAAAATAAAATGTCAAGATCTACAGGAGCTAAAAACCAAGATGGCAGAAAACTGCCATGATTGCCTGACTGAGAATCTAAATATATTTGCCATTTGGCATTGGTTACAGAGAAGGAATATCAAATATTGAGTTTGTTGAAAGGAGCTTCTTTTCACAGCTATGCTTCTTTTGGCTCATACACATACAGTTAATTGTTTAATCAAACTGCCTCTACAGCTTTATCCTTCGCTAGGAAGAGTGATTTATATGCAAGTTATATACATACTCAAGAAACGAGTGCCTTTTGGCAACTTTCCTGAGATAAACATATTATGAGTTTACCCACAGAAAATACCAGATATGACAAAACCTGAAACATGTCTGTTTATTTTTGTCCTTCAGGATCACTGAGTTTACCTCAATCCAGAAAATCATTGATCCGACAACAGACAGATTGGGCACTTTAGCTATTTTCTTTAAATTTTATCATCCAAGAGCAGACATTGCCTTTTGCTTCATTGCTATTTATTCTCAATAGCATTCAGAATGTTACTGACATTGACTGATACAACACTGATCTTGTTGCTCGCAAAACACAGGGAGATTTGAGCACCTATTTGGTATTTACAGGCTTCATACAGTTACATTGACTAAAAACACTTCTGATTACTCGGGGCATTTTTCTGATATTTTATGAGTGTAACTGTTCAGTTAGTGCAGCTGGGGACTCACCCATTGGTGGCCCAGGCCACCTGTGCTTCCTCAGTGCTCAGATGAAGCTCGAACCCAAAGCCTAAAAAGTGCTCCTTGTGCTGTTAAATTGAAGACACATTTGCCTAGCCTGTTTGTTGTTTTTTTTTTCCTTTTTTCCCCTAAGTATCAAGAAAAGCTTTTATTTTAAAGTCTGTATTACATGTCCTCAGCACCACCTCCCTGGGCACCCCTCACTGCCCTCAGAGCACCAGATAAATACTGTTTGGTTCAAGTGCTTCAGAGCAGT
The DNA here is from genome assembly GCA_013397135.1 of Pachyramphus minor. Classification (NCBI taxonomy): domain Eukaryota; kingdom Metazoa; phylum Chordata; class Aves; order Passeriformes; family Tyrannidae; genus Pachyramphus; species Pachyramphus minor. The sequence continues at coordinate 120,197 of VYXB01007067.1, read as the reverse complement.
TGAGCAGAAACTTCTATTATAGATGCTTCAATCCTTTCCACTGGCAAAGTGACAGGGGAAGGATGACTCATGAAAGGCAAACTTCTCTGAAGCTACACATCCCTCAGAGTAATAAACCTTCAGCAGCATTTGCCTTGTAATGTTGTCTCAAAGAAGCTGTTTTGCAAGACTTGCTTGCTTTTGTCTATCTTCTCTGACATCTTTCAAAAGCAGTGTTCCTTCAAAAATAGGCACAGTCACCCAACCTCCTTGAAGCCAGAATGCTTCCCTCTGGCAGACAAAAATATAAACAATAAAATGAATGGCCCCATGCAGCACTTGCAAATTTAGAAATATAGTTACACAGTGGTTTAGAGGAGTCTTCCTTCAGGTTATGATTGCATTCTTACATTTATTTCAGTAAAACTCACTTCTCTATTAAACAGGTTTTTTTTCTTTAAATAAGCCCAAGTGATACCCTTCAACCAGTCCACTGCATAAACACTAGTAACCTCCAGGACATACATCGGATGACCTAAGGCTTCTACAGAGAATAGCACATCTGATGGAGGAAAGCCACACACATACTCTCTGTTGGAATTGAAAGTGAGTCAAAAGATACCATGAAAACAATGAACACATGTATTTGGAGACTACATGTACAAAGGTGATGGCAAATGGTGAGACTACAACCAGCAAAGGAAGTTACAGTGATGTAGAGAACAAGGGTGTCTCACAGAGATGCCAGCAAATGCTAGAGGGCATCAAAACCACTTCCACTGCCCCTATTTTGGGCTTCCTGTTAGGACTTTGGGCCTTTCCTAGTAGTTAAATATGCCTGTGAGCTCCATGGAGGATCACCCAACCAGTCTTCATATCAGGAACCACATCAGATGGAGTGGCATTTGATGTGATCATCTGAATAACAACCCTAGATTTTATGGCAATTGGAAGAGCCACATGGAAGAGTTTATGGCAATCAGAGGGGAAAGCCACATTGGGCTAAAACTCCTAAAACCCACAGCACTGCCCTGGCCCAACTAGATGGTTCCCAGCCTGCCTCCAGGCTGGCAACACGCACACTACCAGGGTAGTCTGGTCGTTTCCAGTCTGGGGCTCTATGAACACAGATCTCTGCCCTTGTAGGCCAACAATTAGCAAAGGAAGAAGAGATAACAACAAGTGAAACCAATAAATAAAAAAATCCCCTGTGGCAGAAAGTATTTATTAACCAGGAAGGTACAACAGGAACTAGGAAATGGATCCTCCTCCCAGCTCACCTGCTCCTAGGGACCTGCTGTGGGACTTGTCGTTTTGGAAGGAACTGACAGTCAACATCTGCTGTGAAAGATTTGGATCAGAGCACTTGAGTGCTCTAGGATATTACCATATGCACAGAGAGATCCTGTTTGTTGTTTTTTTTTTCCGACAACAGACATAGATGAACCACATGCAAAAATATGAAAAACACTTGATATATTGGCATATGGCACATAGGCTGGAATCAGACCAAGAAAGGGTTGCCAAAATAACAAATTTCAGTGTGCCAAAGTGAGCATGCTAATAATATCCGCTAGGTCCCAGTCATAAGCGGTTGCATCAGAAGAAATGCAGACATAGGCTGAGGCTTTAAAGAGTCTGGGCAAATGCACTTAGCTGTCATTGACTGATCTGTGTTTTATGTTGATAGAATCAGAAATAAGGTTGAGCCGTTATTCCAGCTGTTGTGCTGGAAAAGCTTAGCACATGCAACCAGGTGATTCCAACGGGACTAGGCTAAGAGGGAGAGAATTTAGATTGTCTCTATAGCAATAATTTTTGGAACTTGGAGCACAGAGTCCAGGCCTGCAGCACTTGAAGGACTCAGGGAGGTGGGACGGGGGATCCCACCCCCAGAAGAGCCTGGGCTCTTAAACAGGAGCCAGGATGATATCTGCAGTGGATCCAGATGGTCAGGAAGCAAACAGCAGTGTGCTGAGAGTTCATAGAGGATGTGCTGCAAGTGCTTTGCCTTACTAATCCATTTTACCAGTATTGATTGAGTAATTTGGGAGCTTAATCTGGGATGCTGCAGAGAATTTCTGTCCTCTGGCTCCTGTTCAGAATATGATTCTGTAAAGTCATCCAGCAATTGTTATGGCTGAATCGTGGCCACTTTGGACCACTCAAACCTGGCCTTTCTGGGAATCATGGTGCATAGAGCTTCCTCAAGGGATTCCTTCATATTGCTGTTTTTCTCAGGGAAGGGCACACAAGAGATAAATCACTCTGTCATGCTGTGACCTATCTGGCAAGTCTTCACGGAGGGAAAAGTCCATGTGCTGTTGCAGCAGCCATCAAGCAGTGCCGCAGGGAGTAGTCCATGGGCTGGTGGAAGACCTCATGAGATACCAGGATGTTATAGCTCCAGATTAGGAGATACTAACCTAGGAAAAAAAATGCTGAAATCAGGGATTTGGCATTCCTTGCTTTGGTGTAACTATAAAATTTTTCTTGAAAAAAAGTTTAACCCACTAAGTGGTAAACTTCAGAGAACCTCCAGGCCAACTCTAACAGTTCACTTTAGGGTAGATTCAAGAGATTCTTCTTCCCTGCTTTCTCTGCCTCTCAGAGGCATATTGCCTCCGTTCGCCGGGATGGCATAAACTATCACTCTGATAAACCAGCTAGAGCCACTGAGAAGTCATGATCTGAGGACTGCTGTAGTGAGGCAGCTGTCATCCTGCCAGAGCTCACCTAGAGACACATGAGCAGATGCAGCTGGTAGAAGACTCACCTGGAAAGTCAGTGTTTATCCTGCAATGACACTGTCAATAGATAATGAATATGAAAACACCTATTCTGATCTCTGCACAACTGACTCTAGAGTAAGCATTGAAAGATTTCCTCTTGATGATCATGCAGGTGCAGTTGAGTGGCTTTTTGGTTATTCTGCGGAAATCTTGTTGGATCACTCAAATGTGTATGATCTGTGAATCAATCCCTTTGGTCACTGACACCAGTGGAAGGAATAGGATGCTGCTGCTGCACTGATAACAAAGAATCCTGTATTTATGACCCACAGTTTTTTGATGGGCTAACATTGTGATTTTAGAGCTGGGCTGAAATGCCCAGATCATTGCAATCAGCAAAGATTTTGATACAGGTGTATTATTGTGATATTTTATACAGTTTGAGAATTCTACATTTAAAAGTCTTATGTCACTGCTCTGTGTTGTGGACATCAGGAGTTCTGAATGAAGACACATGACAGACAGAGAAGATTAATCTCATCTGACTGTATTTTTTATTTTACAAGTTCTAGTTTAAAGACATTATAAAACCCCCATATTTTTTAGGAGGGGAAGCTTTCACTGAGTGCTTGTTTGAAATGTCAGAGAAAAAAATGAAAGCAGACATAAATGTACTGGTTCTGACATTAATAAGATTTTGTTCCTAGCCTTCCAGTTGTTTGATATTCAGGTTTGGCAATCTATGGAAATTTAATCTTCTTTTGTTTAGTCAGTTTTTAAAATTTTCTCTCATTTGTTTGCAGTTATTCTTGACTGCCTGCAGCATACTGTTTACAGTGTTCTTTATGGTTAAGGCTTTGCAGCTTTTTTGAAAGTGTCTGCTTCTATAGCAGATATTACCTATGATGTTTTCAAATATCTTTCTCTTAGGAGCTTTGAGGATGTTTGAGATATAGGTTATTCTCAATGCTTTTTCATAATAGCTGACTTGTATATGCAAATTAGTGATATCATCTATATACAAACCATATTTTCTAAACCTGTCATATTGAGTTGCCCTCTTTAGGGCTGCTGCTTGAAGCTTGAGCTCCTGCTTGAGCTTGGGGGCAGGAACTGTTAAGTTTGGAACAAGGAAATAATGAAATACCAATTCTAGTTTGTGGAGGAGAGGGGACAGCTGAGAGGATCCCCTCCTGGAGGACATGGCTTGGGGTCACTTCCTCCTCTCTCCAGGTTTGACTGGATGGATGTTTCCACACTGAAAAGTGCTGAGAGGAGTCTTGAACACCAGAGCATACCATGTTGCCAGAGCAGAAGAGAGGATTCATGCCTTAAAAGTAGCTGTTGTTCTGGTGCATACACTCAGCAGCCCACAGCTAGGCAAGCCAGTCACTGGGCTTGGGGTAATTTGTTTCCACCTTTGTAAGAGAACAGGTCTGCAGTAGCCAGGCTACCCAAGAAAAAGCTGGAGATGATAAAGCAGGAAGACTGCTAACAGGTAAAAGTAACTGTCTTCCCCATGAGGATGGGAAATGACCGCTACCATAACCCAGGGAAAGGCAGGGCACTTTTCTCCAGTTGTTTTGTTATCTGGTGCTCCTTGTCTTTGGTCTGTGTTGAACCGGCAGTGTTGAGGCACCTTCTCTCAGCTAAAAGATGACTGTTACTCTTGGCAAGATCAAGAGTAGGATTATCAGTAGATTATTACCTTTTTTTTGACAGTCAGACTCTGTGATTGGATTTCTGCAACATAGCCTATATTTGAAATTACATTCCTGTGCCAAGAGGAGAGAATTATAGCAGAGGCTCTTCTAATTGGGAACATGTCAAACCTGCATGATCAGGAGAGGCCCCTGGATGACCTTTACTTGACTGCAAGTCACTGCAAGGCTAATGGGGAACTCCACGTCCATCTCAACATATCAAAAGGTGAGAAAAACACCTCATGCAGACAAACACATACAGGTGCTTCATTCACATATATGTGGGGCTACTACTGTTGCTTGTGAGATGGGATATAAAAAGTTGTTTTGATTAGGTAACACTGCATTTGGCAGTTTCAGTTGCCCATATTTCTTCACTCCGTTCCTTGCAGGCCAGGGACAATATCTTACTTTTTGAGAGGAATTTAATGAATTTGATTATGTTTCAAACAGAAAAAAAAAAAATAAATGAAGATTTTTCCTTTTACCTGAAATTAGTTCTGTGTGACATCCATACACTTTTCTTCGAGTGCATGGGGTTTTATAAAGTAAACCTGACCAAAATTTCATTTTGACATGCAGACCTGAAACTTCTCCTTTCCAAAAAGGTCAATGTGCAACATCTCACCTTTATGAAATTGCTTTTTTTCCCTCAGGGTTTTCTGTTGCTTTTGTCAATATTATGAACGATATATTCCTTAAAAATCCTTCCCTGTGTTTGTCCTCCATCTAAAAAAGTCATATGACCTTTCAGTTATGTGAAGGAGTGTGGATCTGCTCCACATAGAGCAGAGCTGCTCAGCCGTGAAAGAAGAACTATAGATTAAGTTTATGAAGCTGATCCTCTTGTGGAAGTTGTGTACAGCTGATATTTCCAGAAACAGAACAGCAACAGAATTATATACATACTGGGGCTAGTAAAGAAAGAAGCCACCACATTTGTATGACTTCTTTCACAGAGAGGAATGACTGTTTGCTAAAGGACTTTCTCAATTAAACACAGATATGATAAATCATTGTAGTACTTTTGAGTTAACAGCAATTCAGCTGAATTTCTTGGCTCTTTTGATCTCTTATTTTATATTATCTTTGCAAGAATAGTTGTCTTTCCTGGCTGTGGAAGGCTTACCTGAAGTCCCACAGTCCTGAATTCATAGTAAGAAGGCTACCTCCTACAATACTCCTATTTATCAGCTTGATCAACTTTTCTGGATGTATTTTTTTCCTTGCTGTCAGGAAAGAATATAGTAAAGTTTTTGGTGATAATTTTTCAGGGGGTATTTTAATCTCACAGAGAGAATGAATACAGCAGCCAAAGTTCTATTAAAAGTGTATGGGAGAACTTAACAGGGCCGTGTCATGGACAGTAAGGTAGTCTTTGTTACCGAAAGCCAATATTTGGTTTCCCATAATACAGAAAGGTGACATTGAAAGTGTGAGTAGCCCAGTCATTAATAAAAGCTAATAACCTGTGTTGGCACAGTGTAAACATGTTCAGTAATTGTTCTCATATCCAATAACCTTTCTGAAAATGTACTTAACTTCACAGCTTTGAAACAAATCTCCTCCCTGCTAACGTGGCACAAGCCTGTGACATGCTAGATTAGCAAAGTGGAAGTCCCCCGGGCAATTGATGGTTTAGCAGACACAGTTACGCCCTAAGAGCTGAAACTGTTTCAAGTTCATGGACTTAAAAGAACTAAAGTGACTGAACTTAGCCACTTTTTTGCCAATAATACATTGTAAAGGATCCATATAAACATAGGAATGACAGCGACCAAAATCTCTGGGGCTGATAAGGTTTCGTATTGTGGAAACAGTTTGTCACGGATCATGTCAGCTGTTTCACTTACTTTCATAGCCAAGTATTAGAAATTAGATAAGTAATGAGCTTATCTCAGGGGGGGAAACCCGAATGAGGACTTGAAGTGCTCCTGACCACTGAAGTGCTGTGTATCCACCGGGATTGGGACAGCATGAGCTTGAAGTCTAGGGCATTACCACAAAGCTGTAGGGACTCTTTTTGGTTCCAAGGGGATGATGACCTCTGCTCTGCACTGTGCACTCTGACTCCTAGCAGTCTGCAGGGCAGACACATACACACCTATTTCCAACACCAGGAGGAGGTCTGCAGGGGGTGCCAGCAGAGCTTGGCTGTGGTTGGCAGGTAGCTAAGCTACAAAGGCACTGCTGAAGGGGAGGTTCTTCTGCTCTGCATTCCAGCCCTCACCTTGGCATTTAACTTGCACCATCACTGCCCATGCAAGCCACTGGCAAGCTGACTGAGGGAGATAACACAGAAAGCATTTCCAAAACACTGTCACATTGATGGATTCTGTGGTTCCTGAGCTCTCTGAAGGAGGCTATCATGGTCTCACGGGAAGTGCCACTTGCTGAATATGAGCTGGGGCAGGAAGAGTAACCAGAGATGGGCTGTGGGGGTGGGATTTCCCTCTCAGCAACAATAAATGGTTATTCAACAGACTCAGTTATATCATGAAACTGTACAGTGGCCCCTTATTGGTCAATAGTTCTCCCTTGTAAGTTATTATCTTTGATTTTCTCAATGGTATCTATTTGCCTTCTCTTTATTGACCGTACACATTTTCTCAGGATTGACTGGGAATCACTTGTCAGGGTTGAACCTGTCTTAGTTGTGAGTTTAACACTGTTCATTGCTTCTCCCATTAATAAAAAACTCAAGACTTCTGTGCTATAAATATGTGAGCTGAATTCAAGGCTTTATTTTGCATACAGACATGTCAAAAAATACATAACTGTAAATGTAGGAAACAAATGTGATTTCTGAATATAGCCTACAGTGTTTTTAAAAAGTGCTAAGATGAAGCTTCTAACAAGTATTTCAGAACAGTTTTTGTCAGTGTCACTAAGAAAACACCCACATGCACCCAAACTACAACAAACACACACACCAAAATGTGAAAGCACAAGATCAGCCCTTGAAGAACCTGCAGGGAGGATCAGTACACAACATAATACATGGCACTGAACCTGTAGAACACATAAAATGAAATGAGGGATGGCTGGCTTTCCTGTGAAGATGACTTAAAATGGTGAATCAATGATGGATTCTTTTTTCCAAAGGGAGGGGGAAGACACATGACCAATCTTACCATTCTTGTCTGCTCTTCTTAATATCTAAACAAAGAGAGAAAGAATAAAGTCACTATTCTTTTTCTTTTTTTTTTGTTTTTTGGGTTTTTTTGTGTGTGTATGCGTCAACAACAAACAATGCTGTATTTAGTGCGGATTTCATGGTTTAAATTCTACATGACATTTTCACAAGGCTACATACATTGTAAAGTTCTTAGTGTGTATCCATCCTTCCCCCAGAGTAGTGCTTTATTTAACTCCTCCTGTGTTGTGTGCATTACATACCAAGATTATAACAAGAACCACTTCTAGTTTGTTTATGGATTATAAAGAGGATGTTGAGGCATACAACTTGATACTGTATAGCTAGAATGATACTGGATTCAGGGTTGAGGGAAGTGGTTTAAAGAAGCAGAGCAAGTGTGATAGCTGGGAGGATGCACTAAGCATCTGAGATGGTGAGAAAGACTCATGGTTTATGGGGGCGGAGGAAACAAAAGGATAAGTCAGGAGAGGAGCCTGGTGGCATGAAGGGATCAGACTGGGTGTTGGAGACAGCAGCATCAGATGTATGGAGCAAATTTGAGGACTCCTCTGATAGAAAGTAGAACCCCAATACAGAAGAAAGGGGAAAGGGAAAGCACAGAAGTTTATAAGCTATGAAGGCAAGGACATCATGAGGGTGTTTGCTGTAGATCCTGCCACAATATTGTATGTGACCCCAGCCTGCCCTCTCAGTGTGTAGGTCTGCCTTTTCTTCCCACTGTAAATGACACCTGAGGAAGAAGCTATTTAAATACTTAGACTCCTCAGGAGGAGTTACAGAATTTCACCTGAGATGGTGATCCTTAGGAGTTATTCCATAAAGAGAGGTGGCAGAGCCTTCCAGGCTCAGCCCTGCCATCAGCAGGGACACAGCACCAACCCATGTGGGACCATATGCAGGGGCACTGGCCCTGTCTTACTGCTGGTGACATGCTGGCGTGTCAGCTGTCCCTGCTGGAGTCCCACCACAGGCACCACCACATCAGTACACACTTTGGAGAAGGAATCAGGGATGGAGAATGGAACCAACAGAGGAAGTCTCCTCCAGTTTCTTTGTTCCCTGCTCTTCAGATGAGGTGGTTTTGCTGTGGTGTGGGTCACTACATGACACTTCAGATATGAGCAGCTGCCGTCTGTTGTCACCCTGCTACATTTCTGAACGTAATCCCCATCACTACTTAAACCTGAGCTGCAAAAGGGAGTCCTCTGGGCAACACTGTAACAAGTGTAGGCAAGGGAAGAAAGCAAATCTTCCAAATATAATTTCTATTGCTGCTATGAATATCAAAAAGTGTTTTGAAATGGGCACATACATTTTTGAGAGCTGACAGCAGTGAAAAAGTTCTTTGGTTTGATAAACCACTAGCTGTTTGATAAACCAAACAGCTTCTCCAGCACAGGCCGTAACTCTCTGCTCCTGGAGGTGAAACCAAATGAGAAACTCAAGGATCCAAATGCCAAACTCTGTTGAAACATCTTTGTGATTGTGTTGTGTAGGCTGAGCTTGGTGGGGAACGAACAGAGATGTGACCCACATCTAAGACTTCACATTTTGTCTCTAAACTGAACTTTGCTTTGGACCAAGTTTACAGCAAATAAAGTATGAAATTTACTTAGTAAGATGATATTTCTCCTCTCTATATATCCAAATAAATCATACACTCAATTTTCAGTATGAGGATTGAGCTCTTGAAGGGTTTTAAATTTTTAATCTTATACTGGAACTTATATCCCAATGAGAAATAAAGATTAAACACAGAGCAAAGGAAAGATCACTTAAAGCATCATTAGAACAAGAAAAACCTCTTTCTACAGTTCTTAACATGTAAAATGCAGTCATAGATTTCTGGCAAGTTAGGCTGGATTTTTGCTGGTGCCTGGGCAGAGCTGCCAGCTATGGGCATGGGCACAAGAATGTCTGATGGGAAGTGGCACACCATGCTTCAGCAAGGGGATGAATACCCGCAGCATGGACCCAAGCAACATGAAGAGATGACCAGTGACATGTGCCACAGGTATCAAGGGCCCATGCAGAGCCACAAGGGCATTACACCCACACCAGGTGATACAACCCAAGACCTCTCCATGACCAAGAGCCCTGGCTCATGGATGTACAGGACTGGGGTAGATGTAGCCATGGAGTTTCAGTCAAACAGAAATGCTCTGTAAACATAGGTCAAGGGTGGCAAAAGCTTCTGCATGAGTAATTTTTAAAAATTGATTTAAAATTAATTTTATTAATGTATTTATTAATTTTATAATTATGATTTAACATTTGTATTAATTTATTTTAATTAACTTTAAAAAAAACCCCCAGACCTTAAGGAAATGTTAAAATCTTTTGGACAGTTTACGGAGACTTTGACACAAGACCAGGGAGGAGGTTGCACTAGAAGTCCTATCTTACTCTTATTAGGTCTCTCTCTTCAGAGAGAGACTATTTACAAGAGCATATAGTGACAGGACAAGGGGGAATGGCTTCAAGCTGGAAAAGAGTAGGTTTAGGTTAGATATTAGTAAAAAATTCTTTACTGTGAGGATGCTAAGGCACTGGAACAGGTTG
>VYXB01007067.1:72667-105388 GCA_013397135.1 Pachyramphus minor | reverse complement strand
CGCCGCGCACACACCCTGTTGCATCTTTAAAGCTTGTTCGTGGGGAGACTTTCTTCATGAAACTTGGCTCTTGCAGTCTGTCTTTGTAAGGCCACATCATCAGTTTTCATCATCATTTTGGCTGCTTTCCCCATTAGTATAGTCACTTTTGGGGAGGTCTTTCTCTAGCCACAAGACTCCAGACTGAGGTCTCGGCGGTGCGGAGGGGTGGTGGGGCATCACCGTGCTTTCACACTGTGCTTGCCGTGCGGAGACCGCGGTTAGCTGCTCTCTATAAAAGCGATAGGGCTTGATAATAAGGTTCTTGAATGTAAAGCGGCCTGGCCAAAAATCAGGGGCTGCAGGAACATTGGAGCGCTGGTGTTCGTGGAGAGGAGCAAGCGGGGAGCTGTGAGATGGGGCAGGAGCGGGCTCTGCGGGGTGAGGGCAAGTGAGGAGGGCGGTGCTGGAGTACGGGAGGAAGGGCTGTCCTGAGGGACATTCCTCATGCATATTTTCAGACTCGTGCCAAGAGGGTATTTCGTGGGCATCGTGTAACGGGGGCTTTGACTTTGTTCTCCCACCACACAGTACCAGCAGATGGCATAACAATTATAGATCAACAATAAAATAATATATATTAGATACTATATTTTATATATTACCATGTGTTATATTATGTTTCACAACGAATGTTAGAGTGAAGTTTTACTTTGAAACACCTTCATGTTGAAAAACCATGGCATGACTTGCTGAGAGTGGGTGTTTCTGCTTCTTCCACCTGCTTCCACATTTCAGAGGAAAAACTGAGAGGGGAGAGAAAGCTGTCCAAATGGAAAGACAAGGCATTTTAGAAGGTGAGCAATTTTTATATCACTTCATAAAGATGGCTTGAAAAAGAGGTGGAAAGATCATCTTGACCTATTTTTGCATTTTAATAATAGTGACTTTTATTTAATCTGACTTTTATAATGGGAATGTATTTCTTTCCAGAGAGAGAAAAGAAGAAAAAAGTCCAAAGGTTGTGCCAAGAGCCAAAGGGTGAGTGGAGATAAGAAAAACCTTCTTTAGACTATATAGGGGCTTGTTTTTGTTAACTCTTATAACAACCACAATAATAATTTACATCTTTAACTTTTTTGACTAATTACTACCTTGGAATAAAAAGGTTTTTGATGAAGAACCAATATCTTTCCCCATTGATTGGCTTTAACATTCACTGAGAATATTTTGTTTGTCTAGAGAAATCGTCCTTAAAAATTATAAGAAAAAAATTATATAATCCTGATATTTTTAGAGCAAAAATTAAAACATAAGAAGCAAAAATAACTCATAGGACTTTTATTATGTTAGGAAGCTTTATTTCCATTATTAAAAAGCTTATTTGCAAATCATCTTTGCATGACATAGAAACGTGAATGCACTGTTTAAGTAATCATTCTTAGAGACTTTAATTTCAGGTTTGTTTTCCAATGAGCAAACAAATCTTTGGTAGAGTATATGTGTAACTTACTGATAATACTTTAATACCATTTCAAAATTACCTGAAGTAATATCTCAATATTAACAACACAAGCAGGATGAGTGCTCTGAATTTTACCAGCTTCCCTGTTCATTCAATGATTTCCCTCTATCTAATCAAGAAGCTGTAAGATGGAGGAGAGAGGAATGTGTCCATGCACCTGGGGGTGCTGATTGACAGGAGGCTGAACATGAGCCAGCAGTGTGCCCAGGCGACCAAGAAGGCCAATGGCATCTTGGCCTGCATCAAGAACAGTGTGGCCAGCAGGAGTAGGGAAGTGATCCTTCCCCTGTACTCAGCACTGGTGAGGCCACACCTGGAGTACTGTGTCCAGTTCTGGGCCCTTCAGTTCAGGAAGGACATTGAGGTGCTGGAGCAAGTCCAGAGAAGAGCAACGAGGCTGGTGAAGGGATTGGAGCACAAGTCCTATGAGGAGAGGCTGAGGGAGCTGGAGTTGTTTAGCTTGGAGAAGAGAAGGCTCAGGGGAGACCTCATCGCTCTCTACAACTACCTGAGAGGAGGTTGTAGCCAGGTGGGGGTTGGTCTCTTCTCCCAGGCAATCAGCAGTAGGACAAGAGGGCATGGCCTCAAGCTGTGCCAGGGGAGGTTTAGGTTAGATATTAGAAAGAAATTCTTTACAGTGAGGGTAATCAGCCATTGGAATGGGCTGCCCAGGGAAGTGGTGGATTCACCGTCCCTGGAGGTTTTTAAGATGAGGCTGGATGTGGTGCTTGGTGCCATGGTCTAGCAACTGTGATGGTAGTGGACCAAAGGTTGGACTTGATGATCTCAGAGGTCCTTTCCAACCTGTCTGATTCTATGATTCCATGATTCTATGTGGTGTCCCATGATGTGGGAGTACAAGTACTGCCTTAATGGGAGGATGATGGCTTTGTGAAATGCCCAGGTGATCACCTCTGCAGCCACAGATTTGTTGGGCTCATCATCTATTACAAGAAATAAAAGTTGTTTCATGTGTGTCTGAGGATAAAACCTAAAAGGGCCTGCTTTCTTTCTTTCTTTCTTTCTGTGTATCAAATCATTAAACTTTTATTTAGAAACAGCTTACTGGACCGGCATCTTCACTCATGTGAAATGAAGTGGCCAGCCAGTATATTTAATGATTTTGCCCTTTTATCTGGGAAAAACAAACAAATGAAAGCTGGCAGCAAGAGCGACCTTCCATTTACTGTGCAGTGGGCTGTGCAACAAGAAACATCGATGCTGAGGTAGATAGACAGCAAAGCTTCCTTTTTTCCGAGGAAGTGCAAGCTGTCCAAGTGTCTAATCAAGTCACTAAATCACTCCATGATGGTTAGCTATGTGTGTGACCTCTAAATGACAGGAAAAATGCTGTGTAATATTTATGTCAAAATATAATCTTTCCAGTAGAACAGTACGATTTGCCCTTGGTTAAGGGAATGGATCTGTTTTATGGTCCTTGTCTTTGCTGCAGGAGATGACTGATACCTATCTAAAGAGCTGAGTTAGCATAATACAATGCCTCCTTTCAGCTTTCAAAACATGTTGTTTTGTCATGATTTGACCACCTGGTCTGGTACTCTGTAGGCCAACCCCCAAATAGCTTCTGGTTTGAATACTCAAATGCTGTCCCTGCAGTAGCTTCCTCATAAATTTCTTGGTCATAAAGTAAAAACTGAGAAATTTCAGAGTTAGTATGTATATGGCCATGGCTTTTAATATGAGCAGTAACAGAGGAATCTGGAGGCTACCTTTCTTTTTCATCACTTTGTGTCTTACACATGGATGAATCTGACCCAAGTGAGAACCAGTATTTTTACAGCTCTACGACTAAGACTGCAAGAAAGAAAAAGTGAGTCCTGCTCCATATATGTGCCATTGATAGAAAGGGTAGGTGTACTAAACCCCAAAAGGAGTGTTGGCATGCCCAGAAAACCATTAGGTCAACCACCTATACCAGGGAGTATGTGGCTACATTTAGTTCATCAATGAAAATTACTTCAAAGTCCCCATCTCTGGGAGCTCATTTTACCCTCATCCTGGTCCCTCCCAGAGCAAGACCTGAATGTGCTCCCATGCCCTTCCTGCCCTTCTACTTTCCCTCTGGTCCCATATGCACTCTGTGGTGGAAAGGAAACCCAGACTCAGGTTGGGCTGCCAAGGGCAGTTCAACAGCAAGTCAGTGTAGACAACTGGGATGTACATCAGCAGGTGAACCTGAATGCAGTCTGTATATACTGGAGCTCTTTCCCAAATCATCAGGAAAATAAATGCAAATGAAACCATAATTTCACATGGGGAATTCAGGAAAATGCTGGTTTCTGTGTTGTTTAGAGTTCCTGCATGAGGAAACCACACTCCATGCACCAGAACATTATTTTCTTCTTTTTGTTTATTTACATCCTAATTATAATTTGCTGCCTTTGACAGACTCTTCACAGCCAAGGAGTTGAGTCCAAGCCTGGGATCTCCTGGCGTCTAAGGCAGGCTTGAGACACACAGCTATGAACTTCAGTTTGTCTTTACTAGTCGCCTTTCTGTCTGTAGACGACATATAATACTCCTGCGATAGAAAAGTATCATTATAAAGATAAACATAGTTAAGATCGAAGAGTTCTGGATCAGTAATGCACAGCAGTGCAAGTAAACCACACGCACATCATTGTACACAGAATATCAGTTGTTTCTTGTAAGAGGTAACCCACATTTTTTTAACACACTCCTTCACATAGATCCAGACAATATGGTAGATTTTAGGACAACATTTTAGAGGCAGGTAAAATGAGTAAGATATGTGATGATAATTCACTGTGTGAACTCTCTTATGCACATTATGGTTATGACCAACCCTCTTGGGAGCATTTTGGAATCAATAGCATAATAAAAATTACTGTAATGGGGCATCCAGCAGAGACTCAGGCTCATGTTGAGAAAAAGCCTGCTGTGTGACTGGATTGCTAAGTCAGATATTTACTTAAAAGATCTAAGAAAAAGAATAAAAGAAAAGATCAAAACATGAGAGTCAGAAGCAAAACAACACAACAGCACAGTAAAAAAATATGTACTTTTATTCTTTTTATTTCTAACATTCTCAGAAAAAAAAAAAGGTAGGAGGAAACTGCTATTGTTAGTTTTCAGATAAAAATTATTTCATATTTAATCTGAACCCAAAGAGGTTTGATTCATAGCACCTGTCAGATTGAGACATGGTCCTGAGCAGTCCATACACCCCAGCTCATTTCCCCTTCAGAATAGGGATCATAAGGTTATTTGTAGTGCAAATCTTTGGTCACTAATTTTTTGTCAAACCTGGGGGATGATTTTCCAAGCACCTGAAGAAGCGAATGAGGTTCCACAAAAGGGTTAATTCCAGTCTTAAGAGTCCTGGTCTATAACAGCTGGAAGAAGCCACTGAATACAGAATAATTTTAGGATTCTGGTCAATTTATTCGAAGACTTGAGGCTTGTTGGGATGTGTAAATAATTACTGTTTCTTTCGTGCCTATGTACCCTCCCACCAGCACCAACCTATGCATAACATATTCTGAGTTAGGAATGTTTGAAGACCGCAGCTGAGAAAAATGCCAAAGGTCTTGTGCCTCACAACTGGGTCAGAAATAAGAACACATACACATATAATAGACAGCACAGCAATCTGTCAGAGTGCCTGAGACCTGTGACAAGGAGTCATGGTTTTGGACTTTGGCAAAACTTCAGTGCCTAAGGTCTGCTTTAGGTGCCTAAACATTTTTCTAGTTGTAGGCCTTCATCCTTCATATGCAACTGGGATTTAATTACATTAATCCAATCATGGATCTGAGAAGAGTATCTCAGACTCATTTCTACAGCTGGATTTGAGAAAATTTTCATTCTTAAAAAGAAAAATTGTACTATTCCAATGGTTTTGTGACATGAAGAATTTTTTATCTACCCTTCCCAGGCTGCTTGAAAGGTACACATCTCCCATGAAGTAGTACCTGATGTGACGATGCCAGCTCTTTTCTTTGTTTTCATTTTGAAAAATACTGCCAGTTGTTGAAATTCTGCTGTCAGAAGTGACCACCTGGCTTATTCCAGTTCAATGATTTCATCACTTGCAGGCACACTGACAGCTCAGAATCTGCTGGCAAACCCCTCTCTCCGAGTCAGGCAATGCTCACAGCATAGTGGAACATCTCCTGGTATTTGTCACCTGAAGGAAGGCCAAGAGGTCTTCAAGGTCTTTTTGACTGATGTTTTGATCATACTGCTACAGCTGTAGAGGAGACTCTCTTTTGCTTTTAGAAGATTTTGGGAGGGAGTGAATTCTTGGAGAAAAAGCAGATATGGCACCATCTTATTTTAAAAACATCTCTGGCAAGTCTATATTGCCAGAGCATTCAGTGCCAAGCACACTGTTTGCTCCCTAGATGTTATCATGTTCAATATTAGGCTAAGGGGAATAATGCAACAAAATGTAAAAAAAGGAGGGAGATGTAATTTATGTTATTGATTTTAAAAATAATTTATGAAATTAATAGTTATTAGTAATGATTAGTATCAATATTAGGTGTCTACTTGAAATAAAGAGTCAGTTTTGCCAATTGACAGAACCTAAAGCCTTAATCCAAACAGAACCCAGCTTTGGAGAAATTTCTATCCAAATGCAAGTCTGTACTAGACATTGAAATAATTATCAGTAATGAATATCAAAGTTTTGTCCTGCTTCTGAATATTGTGCTTCTTTGGATAAATTCTACCTAAAACATTCCCAGAGAATTTCTGCTTACAGATGAGATCTAAGATTGAGAATGGCAGTAAGTGATTTAGACTAACGTTTCCCACTAATGCTGCCATTATTCCAGAGCCAGACCTGTGAAGGCTGGTTCAATGTCCCAGTGGTGGCCCAGCTCAAGGACAACTAAGTTAAATTCCTGGCCATATTCTGTAGGGTCCTAGACAAAGAATTTAGTAGTGCTAGTGTGCCTAGGAGCCCCTGGATCCACAAATTATCTGCAAACTTGCTGTGGATGCACCCTGACCCATCATCCTGGTTATTAATGAAGATGTTATATAGTACTGATTCCATTATCCCTGTAGTGTATCATCCATCCCAGTCCCTGTAGTGCACCACTAGTGACTGCTCTCCAGCTGGCCTGGAGAGGCTGACAGAGCTGTGACTGTTCAACCTGGAGAAGAGAAGGTTCATCAGTGCGTTTACCTATACAGATAGGGGCAGGAAAACAAAATTCCATGGAAACGCATATGATTTCAGAATGTAGTCACTCACTGCAACATAAACAGGGAACTGTAAACAAGATTTTAGGATGTGTGTTCTCTACCAAAGGCCAAAACACACAAACTTAATCATCCAAGGATACAAAAAAACATCAGGGACATTGCATGTTGTTTCATAGTGAGAGGTATTTTCAGCATTAAGGGACTGATTGTACACATCACTTTAAAATTAGTGGGAATTGCAAGATTGAGTTTTCTTCATGGGACACATATTGTCTCTGAAATGTTAAAGACTTTATTACACTCCATTTAAAAAATGAACAGACAGTTTATGAATTTTTTTGATCTGTTTCTGTGTTGAGGTATATCAGTATAAGAAAAGAATTATTGTATTCTTTGGTGTCAGTCTGTTGAGCTCTATTCCCATTTCCTTTTTTTAACTTCCTTTCCAGTTTCCTTTCATATTCCTTTTCCTATTTCCTTTTCCTTTTTCTCTTCCTTTTCTTCTTTTTCCTACAGAGCTGTAAGTGTAGATTCCTTCCCTTGAAAGATTTTAATCTAAAGAATGAGCACCCCTCCATCATATTATGGGCTTCCTGGAACTGCATTCTGTGTATGGAGAACTGAGCCCTGAAGTAGGGCTGCAGTGGATGATAAGGACAGAAGTATGGGAAGAATTAGAGGGGGAAGAATATTATGTATTCACCTCCCTCAGGCTGTTTTGAAAATCATATCCATGATTATTACTGAATGCCACCGACTTAAATTCTTACTTACTGGGACATACCATATAAATATTACACCAGGCATAGCAAGAACAGTCACAGGCAATTACTATAAGGAAGGCTGTCAATCCAAATAAATAATTGCTAATTAAAGTTTCAGATCTAATTTTAAAAAAATGGAGGCTTTTGTGTATTTCCTCGCTGCCCAGATCAGAGAAGAGTTTGCCTAGATGAAATGTAGCAAATTTGGAAAGGTCAATTTTTCATTTGAATGCTAGTCAGGCATTCTGATTTACTAAAAGAAGAACTGAATAATGAAGTTATTATTTTCCTCCTCTTTGGATGTAGATCTGATAACCAGATATAGATATTTATGATGGAGAGGTATCAATATTTAGATGACTTTATGTTCAGATTTTGATTATTCTGCCATGAGACCTCCTCAAATTCCTAATATTTGTGAAAATTACTGATAAACACGACAGCACATAAATACATACAAAGCTAAGGTTTTTATTGCAGACATTCCTAGAAATCTTAGTTGTGGAATATCACTCTGTTATGCCAGATGCTTAACAGCTGCAAGACAAATGGCAAAACTCACTGGTTAGTGATAAAAATCGAAGAATTTTTGTCTAAAAATTCACAACAGATATAATGAAATTCCTCCTCCCTTCACAGTTCTAAATCTGTGTCTGCTCCCCTTTACCAGAAATCATCTCAGTAGTTACGGGATAATAAAAGCAACTATTCTGGAGACAATAAACCTATACTGTCTAGTTCTAGTTCCTTGTGATAAATTGAGAGAGTAATGATTGTGTTAAATTTCCACAGCATTTTCTGGGTCTTTCAGAGGGGTGAATCTGAATCCCATAAATCCATATTACTATCTTATTGTATCACAAAGTTCAATTACTGCCTTGTGGTTGTATCATAAAAAGGCTATTTTCAAAAGGTCATGGGTATCTAACATATAATTAGAGATTGTTCTTAAACTCTTTTGCAATTTAAAAATTGAAGTGGTAGCAAATTATCTGTAGGATAGACAATGTTTGTTGGTTTTAAAGAATTTTCCAGCTAAAAAATTTAAATCACCAAAACACTATTCCATAATCTTTGGAGCATTGGACTGAAAAGAATCTAAAGTTACAGGATTCTTTTAGATTTCAGACAAAACCAGTTACTTTGTTTAAAAATAATTTTTGCTTTGAAATGTTATTTCATTGTAAATATAGAAGCAGTTGTTTATTGAAGATAGAAGATTTCAGCATTTATAGGCTCAGAGAACATTGCCTTTCAAGTAGAAATAAGAGCTTTTTCACCAGAATAGCATATTTTTGTCTACCTAATTGATATTAAATACTATGTTAATTTTTGTTTTTCATCTGTTCATATCAGGCTGCCTGATGCAGTTCTATATAGCTACTACAGCTGTGCCATCTTGTGGTCTGCACAAAACTTGTAAATTTTTAGTTTGGAAATAATTCACAAGTGCAACAACTTGTCATCAGCCACAGCCAAGGTGGAAGGAATCAAATGGGTTAGGAATCATTTGGACCCCTTAGCAGTGGTCCAAATGCTCACAGACACATGCCCAAACCAAAGTTTCAGGTCTGCAGGCCCTTGGCTTGGCAGGTATGGAGAACAAGGGATGACATTGTGGTAGTGTCCAGAGGTCTTTTCACCTTAAGATTGCATACATTTCCTACCTGGAATCTCAATAATTCATAGCAAAAATGTGTGTAGGATTTTCTATAAGGGTCTGCATTTTTTATAACCAACCTCTGCTATGGCAGTTCAGCTTCAGCTGTGTATCTGAATGTCGGCTGAAGATCCTTATTGGGCTTGTTGTTCTTCTTATTGTAATTTTTTTGCTCTTTGTTTTTATAAGCAGCAACAGGTAGGTCTACAGAGGCCAGGGAGATTTCACTCACAACTCAGGTTCAAGAAACTGCTTGTTCTGATGTAGAACTGGTCTTTTAATCCCAGCATTAACAACTTGTGCTTAGAGAGCAGTATCTCCTGTTGAGAGAACAAGAGGTGGTTTTACTAACTGCCGTGCAATTGAGTATCTCTTGGGCTGTATGTACAACTGCAAGTTAGAAATGCCTTATGGCTTCTTGTGGTTTCTTTTTCCTGATGCCGGATGGCAGTGTTCAAGGTGGGCCTTTGATATGCTGAGTAGCTGCTGTCCTAAAATGATATACACTTTTACTTGCCTTTACTGGGAGACAACCCTGCTTCCTGGTAGTCATTTTTCCCTCTGTGTTCCAGCCTAAACATATTCATGGCTAGTTTATTTCCATGTCTTTCTGTGTCAGCTAAAAGTCCTTTTTCTTCCCTGAGATTTGGCCTTGATATTTTTACAGAGAATAATAGCCTTGATTCTGCTAGGCTAGTTAAATTAAACACTTAAATGTTTCTATTATTAGAAAAACTGTCAGTTCCCTCAACATGTCTGCTTCTGTGCATTGGTTCATGTTTGCTACTCTTTTTCAAAGTAAGGGACAAGAATTTTATGCCACCTTCCAGAAAGAGCTCACAAGGAAAATGTCATTACATGTCCCCTCCTCTGTGCTAGAATTAGCTCAGAGTCAGAGAATCACAGAATGGGCCAGGTTGGAAGGGACCACAGTGGGTCATTTGGTCCAACCTCCCTGCTCAATCAAGTCATCCTAGAGCAATTGACACAGAATCATGTCCAGATAGTTCTTGAATACCTCCAGTGTGGGAGGCTCTACAACCTCTCTGGGCAATCTGTTACAGTGTTTGATCACCCAACCAGTAAAGTTCTTCCTCATATTAAGGTGGAACTTCCTGTGCATCAGTTTCTGCCCATTGCCTCTTGTCCAATTCCTTGGCCCCACTGAGAAGAGCCTGGGTCCATCCTCTTGACAACCTCCCTTCAGCTACTTACAGACATTGATGAGGTCCTCTCTCAACCATATCTCCTTGAGATTGAAGAGGCTCAGCTCCCTCCTCTTTTCCTTGTAAGAGAGATGCTCCAGTCCAGTAATCATCTTTGTAGCTCTCCACTGGACCTGCTTCAGGAGCTCAGATGGTACTTTCTAGATACCTTTGCTTCTTTAAAAACAAATTCCTGCTTTGTGATCTCCCCAAATGATGTACTCCCAGTCTGTAACAGAAATCTCATTGCAGGTCCAAAGGGCAGGGTGTTACAACATGAGTTGGTCAGCGCATGGTGCTAATAACACCAAGATTGTGGGTTCAATCTCTGTGGTGTTTGTGTGGCCCTGCAAACTCTTCTGAAAGTGTCCATGCTCAAGGAAAGTGGGAGGCATCCCCATTCCTGCACTTGCTGGGTACTGAAGCCCTGCCTGGAGCAAATGCTTGCAACATGGGCTCCCACAAGCTGGGTGATGAAGCTCAGGGCCCAGGGCAGCATTACATTCATTTGCTGTGCAACTTTGGACCATTTGACAAAAAAAACTACCTCAGGAACCTAAGGGGTTGGGCGAGGAGGAACAATGTAAGTACTGTTACAGAAGATGCCTAAACATACCTCAAAGCCACAAGGATCTCTACTACTAAATTTCTTCCAGTTTAATAATTTTCTTTTCAACAGAATCAATTTGCCATATGCTCTGTTCCAAACCTCATGCATTTTTGCAGTTCTTTTGTGAATTCCTTTATCATTCATCCAGCAGATATAGTCCCAAGGGACAGCACAATAAATCTTTTCCTGAAGTTCAGATAGATGAGATCTGCATTTCCTATTCAAATCTCCCAGGACATCAAAGAAGCTTGGTCTGGCACGATCTACCATTGGTAAACACATGCTGCTTTTGATCTCATTTTCTATTAACCTCTGTGAGCTAAAATTATAATAGATATGCAGTGTTTTTAATTAGAAATCAGAGTTCCCATGAGTTTCATTTTTTATTTTTACTTTTGTTCCCTTCACAGTTGCTTATACATTCATGAGTATCAATGCAAGTATAAATAAATATGCATCATTCCTGAAAAGTGGGAGATTAACAGCTGGGACTGCTGAGCTCCATTAAGCTACAGATCAGGTACAGCACAAGCTACAGCCTTAGGAAATGCTGCTGTGCTGAAGAAGTCAGGACAGAAATATTCCAAGAAAAGGATCTAAAACTAGAGCTCTCCACAGCCCAGCTGGGTGGCCTGGGCACAGCCATAGCCTGTCCTCCAGCCACAGAGACAAGTGTTTTGCCTGCAGTGGGCCCTGCTATTGAGTCTCTGAATAACCTATGTTTCTCAAGCTTTTATTTTCAGTAGTTGACTCTTGTCATAACTATCAGAGATCTCTATTTTTCTTTTCTCATTTGTGCTGCATTTTGATGTAAAAAAGTACACAAAACCTAAACTGTTTTAACCCTTCAAGCAAAATGATCCAGGCTGCAGGCATGCTCTGGTCTCCCCTCTGAACACTAATCTGCCATGAGAGGAGTACTCCTCTTTTAATTTAGATTTAATTTTTTACACTGTAGCTTGATATTGTCTAGCCAAAAACTTTGGGGAATTTTATCCAATCTCTTCTAATTAAAGTGCTAGAACAGCATATTTTTCACAAATCTGCCTTCTGCTGGCTCTAAACCAAGTTGGTAGAATAGAATAATAATATTTGAACAATCTTTTTAACTTTCCATATTAAATTGTTTGCTCTGAACTAAACAAATAAATCATTAAACATGTTTGTGAATAATGTATCTGACAAATGTTGTAAAACATTAAAATTGCATTGA
This sequence comes from Pachyramphus minor, assembly GCA_013397135.1. Taxonomy (NCBI): domain Eukaryota; kingdom Metazoa; phylum Chordata; class Aves; order Passeriformes; family Tyrannidae; genus Pachyramphus; species Pachyramphus minor. The sequence continues at coordinate 93,233 of VYXB01007067.1, read as the reverse complement.
CAAATACTCAGATCATTCTCCCATAATGTGTAAAAGGAACAGGAAATTTATGTTACTGTTTTAGAAAACAGAGCTTATAAATATCTTATTTTTATTTTGGAGAATAAACATGATACCTATCTTAAACTTAACTCATTTTGAGTTTATCATATTTAGATAAAAATCAGAATTCTAATCTGATGAAACACCATGAAGGTGGTTTGAACAACATAATTTCTTTGTTTTATGGGTTTTGTCATTCCCAGTGAGTTTCTGAAATGGAACAGAAATTCTGAATGTTACATACTAAGTCTTTAAAACAAGAGATTTAAAGCTGTGTCTTCTATTCCCCTCTGCATGACATTCTGCAGTTTTGCTTAGTCTTTAGAAAGCTGTGGTGCATGGAAAGAGGTTTACCAGTTGCATCTCGTTCCCATCTTACGTTCTTTTCTTTCCCTCCATTTTGCATTTGAATTCACAGAATTGAAAAGATGTGAACAGGTTAAATGAACACATCTTACGTTCTTTTCTTTCCCTCCATTTTGCATTTGAATTCACAGAATTGAAAAGATGTGAACAGGTTAAATGAACACATCTTACGTTCTTTTCTTTCCCTCCATTTTGCATTTGAATTCACAGAATTGAAAAGATGTGAACAGGTTAAATGAACACAGTCAAAATAAAACACATACATGTACAAACTCCATCTGCACAAAGAGCATTGACTACACTAAGCCTTCCTCACAGATAAGAATTTGGGAATTAGGAGTTAGTAGTGTTTGTCGGGTATTTGATTAAACCATGGAAGCTATTAACAGGATGATGACCTAAGATAGCTACTAACAGGCTATCAATTTCTACAAACCACAAATTAAAGTGGGGAAAGTGCTTACACGGAGAGACAGATGTGGGAACTGTTTGCAGAAGCTGGCACGGTCTGTTGAGCAATCCTCTCTCCTGAGTAACACTGTGTGTTTAACTGCAGCATCTTTAGTAACTCAAAGATGTTGGCTCCTGATTCTGTTTCTCAAGGTAGAAAGCAACTGATTTTCAGAAAACCTTATGAGGACAGAGCTTTAATTCTGATGAATACAGGAAGAAATCCTGTGATGGATACAGTACAGAAATTTACAAAAGTGGCAGATTTAATCATTTTCCCACTTGTCTTTTCTCAGTTAATTGATTTGTCAATATGATTATTCTTAGACAATTCCAGTTTCTTGACTGAGAGGGGATTTAATGTCTGAAACCTTTGTACAGATGAGAAAGTTTACAGAGATACATGGCAGATGTATTTTTTCTTTCATTATAATTTTTTAAATAATTCATAGGATCCCAGCTGACATCTCCTTTATCTATAACAGACAAGATCCTCATAGCCCCAGGACCTTGGTCCAGAGAAGTCTCTCACTTTAGTTGCCTCTGCATGTTGTTCCCATGCCAGCTTCCTTCCCACAAACCTTCCTTCACACTGTGCAAGGCATCTTATGACCTATCCTGGATCTGACCATCTTGCTCAGCAGACATAAGTGGGAAACAGGAGTCTGCCTGGGAGGTAGCATGCACCAGAGGAACACTGATGCTGAATTTAAGGACAGCCAGTGGATGAGTTATATAAATTACTCTTTCCTGTTTTGTAGCTCACACTAAAGCAGTCTGCACTGTGCTCCTTGTTTCTTGCATGTGGCAATAAACCAGCCATTTATGGCAGAGTCCTTGACTCTCAACATTAATTAACAGCTAAGATTTACCATCCTTTCTTGCTTTATGCTGCCAACAATGAGGAACGTAAAGGCAGTTGAACAATAAAGAGAAGTATTTATCGAGTGGATCTCACTAGAAAAGGAAGCAAGTTATATCTAAGACATTTCAAAGGCACTAAAGAAGTAAAGTTTTTCAGTAAAGGAACACAACCACTGCCTGTTGTAGCCTAGAAATAACTCCTCTGCCAAGCCTGGACTATGTAGAGTAATGGCAAAGGTGCATCCGCAGAGGATCCTGGACTTGCTGGAAAGGCTATGGCCAGATTTTATGTGTCTCAGTGACTTGCTGAGGTTCCTGAGCTGCACAGAGGGTGTGCACCCCCTCCTCACGATGACATTATTTACTACTATGGCCATTATTTAGTATGCAGGTGACACGTATATGAAGTGTGTTGGTCTCCACCTTATAACTCCAGTGCACTTCAGCTTCTGTTGCTTCTTTCATCCTTCAGGGAGAAAGCCACACTGCCTGCACTGCCTGCAATGTGCAGACACTGTCTAATCATATCTCCTTGCCAAAGGTCACATTTTCATATGTGTACTCAGTAATAAAGTCTGTAATCCCTGGCAAATAAACCTTGATTCTTAAGTTGCTATTTGTTTGTTTGTGGTTTTTTCTCCTGTCCTTCAGAACAGATGTTGCTTTTGAGTCTACAAAACCAACTTGACATATATTTGTCAGTGGTTACCTCTGACAATTTCCTACCCACAAATCTTTTGCTTCGACTCTGTTTGGCCCTGCTCTGCCCTCCGTGTCCCAAAAGCCGAGCATTATTTCTTAGTTCTTTTTCCTGTGTTCGAGCAAATGGATGCCCAGCTAATCTCCATCCACTTCATTTGTAAGAGCAGCCAGGGAAATTACACAACAGGCCTGCAATGCAACTCCATCCTCTCTCTAATTCCCTATTAACCTCAAGAGAAGCAATTAATTTTTTTTACCATGCTTCAAGTATATCCATTCTTTGGAAAGCTTTTTCCTTTTAATTGAGATACTATCTATGTATTTTTCAACTTCAGGCCTTACTCCTCCCTCCTAATTTTTTTAGATAAGCTTCTTTCCCTAATCTACCCATTTCTCTCTGATCACCTCTTTAAAAGCAGAAGGGCCTCATTTAGACAGCATTGACTTCCAACATGCAAAACTAGATTAAAGCAGGGTGTGCTCTAGGTTTACAGCATTTACTAGTATAGTTTGGTATCAATCTTCCATCTATAAAATACCATAGACATAAAGATGTAATGTCTGTATTGTAATACACTTTCATACTGGCAGATGGAGTTAGAGACTCATACCTAGAAACAGTGGTAGTGGAAGTGATGCAAGTGCCTGCCCAATATTTTTATAACTATGTGTTAGATAAGCAGAGTATTTAAAAAAAAAACCACAACAAAACTTAAAGTTAAAAAGGTAAGAAATGTAGTGTAGGAATATTTCTCCTTTGGGAAATGAAGCTTCATTAAAAACTGAGCTATCTGAAAAATATATTGCTTTTCATGAAATTCTATGATGAAAAGAATTGAAAAGCATTTTAGTGTTAGTGTGATTAATTTGGATCTTTTTCAGAATAAATTGTTTCATGTTTGAAACTCAAAGCTCTTTGCTAATTAATCATCTTGGGTTAATGTATTTCAATTTTCCTGACACAGCATCTCCTCTAGAAACTGTGTCTTAAGAAACTATAAAAAGTTGATTTTGTTCCCATTCAGGATGAGCACCACTTTAAAAGAGTGAGAATTTTCCTACAAATTCTGACTGTTGAGCAGTTGAAAGTAATTGGAATGATGTTATAACAAAAATTATTTGTGAGTCTCAGTGGACACAATAGTAAAGTTTAGAAATTAATTATAAGAATGATGAATTAGCTACACGCTTCCATTACTTCTGCCAATGTAAACTCTTGTGGAAAAAAAGAATACTAGCATTTTTTGTTCTGTGTCTTTCCAGAAAAGTCCAGGTGCTCTTCGTCTCTCACTCTCTTGCTGATGTAAATTTAATACTGATGTGAGTCGAGATCCATAGTGTTATAAATTGATGACTGAATCTGACTATGTTGTCTTAGTTTTAAAGCTGGTGACCTTCAGGACATCTCACAAAATTGGGCTGGTGAAAAATGGTAAATATATACCTATAGAATACATCACTGCAACATACATCAGAGTTATTTTATTATTAATCTTAATATTATTACTTGAGACACTTCTGTAGCTTGTATTGTCACCGGTTAAAACTTCTGCACCTGGAAAACTGCTGATTCTGGGAACTTTATTAATAGGGCATGGGACAAAGTAAAATACTGGCTAGTTCTGCTGCCTATACAGTTTTAACAAATGAGGTTAAAGCTTTGCTTTGTTTCCAAAATAAGCAAATTCAAGTAAACCTATAGAGAAGAAGGATATGATTAGTTGCTGATGATACTTGCACAAATTTCACTTGGGTTAGCACATCTCCATTTACATTATAGCCATAGGTTTAGACAATTATCTTCCAATTATCAAGATAGCAACAGTTTATTCATTATCATATATTATACAACATTTGGTAGTATTAATGGGAAATGCATACTTCCTTTTGTTGGAGATTTTCTCTCTCCTTCACTCCATGACCTTTTTCTTCTGCTCACTTTACTAACTTAACTCATGTGAGAAAATAACAATATAACAGAGAGTACAGCTTAGTGAAAGTTCCTCAAGATGGCCTAATTATTTGACAGCTGTACTGGTTTCAGTCAGACTTACAGGTCTATATGCAAGTTTTTGCTTTGATTTTGTACTTCAGAAATAGCAATCAGAGGTGTTCCTGGTGTTTATGAAGTGGTTTCCACAAATAAACTCTTTCTTTTCTTTCTTCTTCTTCCTTCCTTGTTCCTTTACTGGGCTCCACTGGCAAGTCCTTTGTGTCACTATAAGATATATTTTAATCTAATTAGTACTGATTAACATCTCCATCTTTAGTTTGAAGGATCAAGGTGGTTCTTGATTGGATAAGGAAGAGAATATGAGGAAGGATCATTACATACAGATGATGGGGCTCTGAGTTTGGGGCTGGGAGAACATCTATACCCAGATATAAAGTGGGCTGCATACACTGGTTTGAAAAAGTCAGCTTCAGAACTGGAGGGATGGGACTTCAATTCATCAGCAAAATCCCTTGGAGTTAAGTATTTTGAAATACTGAAGTTTAGCGAGGATAAGTTTGGCAGCTGTTGAAACTTTAAAGAAAAGAACAAAAGAATTTATACTTCCTTGTTGTACAAACAATTTTGCCATCAAATCAGGCAAGAGATTTTTATTCATCTCTTCACTTTGCTTTTATGTGTATATTTAAGGAACTACAGTTTATAGTCTCTCAAACTGTCTGTCAACACTGAAAAAAAACATTGATTGTATGGTTTGGCAGAGGTTCTGAGGAAGAAAGCATCAGCAGAAAGGTATTTGATGCACATTTATTGGCATAGCGAACATGAACAGAACTATACATGGAAATGTTTTCTGTGAGCAGGGAAACAGCATCAAGATGCTCTCCTTCCCTTAGGACTTCATACTTAATCAGGGGCAAAATGACAGAAATATTAATTTCTTCCTTGCTAAGGGTATGACAAGGGTTCAGCCATCCTTACCACTTGGCACTCCTGTGAGACCTGTTCTGCCCATCATTTCTGACAGAGCAGCTCCTAAAGTTTCACATGTTTGTAGGCCAGAAATTCTGATCTCTCGTAAGCTTCAGGTGTTCTTAGAAATACTTATAAACCCATTGCTGAGTATTCTGAGTATTTCTTGAAGCCTACTCTCCTGTCTTTTTCTCCATGGCTTGCCATCCCAATGCCCTTTAGCACAAAGAATAAGGCTTAATCATTTACTTTTGGCAAGCAGCAAAGAGAACATTCCAGGTGCTGAATAATCTGAACTAATCAGATCATTTTAAATATAAGTGGCAACAGAATCTAGATAAAACACAAGCACTTCTTTTATTGGGTGGGCTGTATTTGCACTGCTCTTTCTGTCACACTCTCCAGCACTGAGCATTCCTATTGCCTTTTTCTTCAGTCCCTGTCACTAAAGCTGGCTTTATAAACTATATAGCATATGCAAAGCTATAATTCTGCTAAATTGTAGCTATTTAGAATGGTTAAACTTTCTAAAAAGTATCTGGAGATGGGCAAGAGATTAAGAGTTTGTACCAAGGTCTCAGTCATGGCCAAAATCTCTCTGGATAATGGAATTAGAGTTGCTAACTCCTGAGGCTTTTCCCAAGAAGGAACCAGGCCTAATTCAGGAAGTGACTGAACTCCACCCACAGAGAGAAGTGTAAGGGTGCCTCACCTGCTCCAGTGTGTACATCCATCTGATCCCACACCTGAAACCAGCACAGAGTTGGTCACATGCAGGGTACTGTAATCTGTGCAATTTGCACTTCTTTCTGTAGAGTTATTAGCATTTTCCACTTCCTACACTAAAAGAAACCACAAAGGACATTTTTTCAGTCTCAGGAAAGTCCACATTGCGGGGCTCTGGGAGTTCCATAGAGCACAAGTACTTGACAGGATCCTGAGCTCATCTTGTATACAATACAGCTAAACCCAAGACTTTACTATAAAATTATTATAATAATATGCTCCCTGGGAAAATCTGATTGTCATGCTAGTATTCTAAACATGCAATCAGGACAGACAATATGTATCATTTCGGGGTTGTGATTGCCCTAAGCAGATTAGTTTCTCTTGAAACCTCTCCTAAAAGGTACATGGCATCTTTAGATTGACTGGCTTTTAAAATTTTTTAAACAAGTTTTATTTCACACTGAAGAGAGCTTCCAAGGAGACAGCCTTCAAATTTATCTTTTGATTTTTGTCCAACTTTTAAACAAGTGTTTTTGCAGGAGCTAGCCTGTATTGGCGACCTAGTAAACACTCAGGAAGTAAAAAGAGAATAATTTCCTGTTTTATTTTTGACCCTTCTCGTTTCTTACTTAAAAACTTAATGATGATACCACCCTTATTTTCTTTATTTTTAGTTATATAGGCTGAAAAGTGATATCTGAAGTAAGCACTGGGAACAATCCCTTTCCTGCAGCTTTCCTTTTCTGGAGCTGCACAAGCAGTACAGACACTCTTGCACATACTAACTTTGGTCTCCTCTGCACTTAAACAGGACTGTTTAGTTCAGCTCAGAAGCCTGATGAAATTATTTCCTTTTCAGGAGGCTCTTCTATCTCAAAGTCAGGTTTATCCTTCTAATTTTTAATTGAGCTGCTGCAGAAATATAGGAAATAAAAGATAAAAACTTTGGTAGTGACACTAGTTGTGCTACTACAGTTCATGTTTAAATTTAAATCCAAAAAATACGAACACAGAGAATCATGTTTATATGATAATCTGTATCTTACAGGATAGGACTTTATGCTTTACTGCCAGCATTGAGGAAGAGCCTGAAAGTCCACCCATGTCATGTCCTGAGTTCCCTCAGCGTGGCTTTATTCTGATGCTTATGCATGCTTGTCCTCTCCTCTCTGAGACCTTGATATGAAGTGTTTTCATCATCCCTTGTCACATTTTTGTCTTGATTGAGCTTGGAGAAAGAAGAAATGTCTTCGCTCTGAAGTTTGTCCCTTCAGTTGACCAGATTTTCCTTCTTTTCCCCACGCCGTACACCAGAGATGCTGTTGCAGGTTACAAAGTGCTGATGTCTGCCACACACGTGCTGTGTTTGCAAGTGCCTCGTACGGGCGAATCAACTCTGTCGCCCCCACCCAGGACGGCGGGCGCAGCAGACCCCATTGCAACACTGATTGCTAACATGTAACTCATGTGGTGCTGCTCTAAAATCCTCAACTTTGCTTCCGAACCATAGGGGCCGTTACAGCCTATGGGAGGGCAGGAAACAGGTGGGGAAATATTCTGGGGCTTTTTACATGTGCTTTGCTCTGATGTAAAAGCTGACATGAGGAGGAACAGTTTATTGTCTGGTCAGATGGGGTATACATCCACCTTCTCCAGCTACAGGTGACCTAGGCTACACTCTTCCTGACAAACAGCTTAAAACCTGCCGATTTTATGCTGTCAAAAGGAAATACAAGCTATTTATGTGATTTTAATTTTTTAGGAGCTCTGGATGAACTGTGAATCCCGCAGCCATTTCCAGGGGTGGCAAGCACAGCCTTTTCACTTTACCAAAGAAAGGAGAGCTTTCTGTGCCCTAAAAATCGCTGCATCAAAATTGTGCAGGTCAAAGCATAACGAGAAGATACTGGGTGCTTTTACTAAAAAGAGGGAAAAAAAAGAATGCTTCTCTTTAAAGTTGTCATCTTGCTGAAGTTTCTCTCTGCTCTGTGCTGCCCTGGGACTTCTCATTATTTCCCACCATCAATCAATCATTCTCCCCAGTGAATCAGTGCATCCACTCATCTTCGCCTCCCTGAAATTTCCCAAAGAGGTTAGAAACAGCAAATTGCTATAATATTAAGTAATAAACCCCAACCTTTTTATGACTTGGCTGTTGCTTATTTTTCTCTAGTGGATACCAATAAAATAGAAAGAGCTCCCTTGAGCAGCACATCTGACAAGCTGGAATGCTTTTAAGTGCAACAGGTTAGAAGAGGTCTTTAGAGATAATCTCCACTACTCTTTAAAATTAACTCCTTGGGGAAATCCTAAATAGTTCTTCATAATTAGAAACTTCATAATTGGATGCAGTAGAGTGACAACTACTTTATTGCCTCTGTTGTTGAAACAGCCTTCTGTTACACTGAAGGCTAGGTAAGCCTGACTGTTTCCATATCTTCCTTTTCTGCTCATGGAAACCTCTGATGCCAAGGAGGATAATTTCTCCTACAATTACTGTAACGCCTTGTTGAATCACATCAAGTCTTCAACTATGTAATTACTTGTTGTGTAGAATTTTATCAATCTCCCTCCTCCAGTCTGTTATCTGTTCATGGAAATAGTTCCTAATGAGAGGATAATATCCTGCAGTCAGGGTTTACTGCAAGAGTCAGGGTGGCAGGGAGGGGACACAAGTAACATGGGTCTTAATCTTTTCCTTCTCACTGTCTATCCTTCTTTGGCCTCTTCCAATGAAGACTCACATGCAGCACAGTCCCCATATCTGGAGCAGGGCTGGATCCAGTCTTGCCCGTGTTTGCTGTCCATTAGTGACATTCCATGATCATGGTATGTGTACTGTACCATAAAATATGTGGTGAAAAATGTATAGCAGAGAAGTGAATAAGAAATATATTTCTCATTTCTCAGTAAAAATATATTTTGAATAAATATTTTCTATATGTTGTCTAAGAGATACACAGTGCAAATAAAGCCTTCTGAGGATCTCATGAAGAAGATATTTGGGAGTAGTCATGATGGATTTGCTAAAGGAAAATCATGCCCACACAACTTGATTACCTTCAATGGACTCCATTTGTAGTTTCTGAGATGAAGGAATAACAACAAAGATGGGAAAGAGCTGTTTAAATTTAGCTAAGTAAAATGCCACTTAAAAATCAAGACAATACAAAATAAATGTGTGGACTCCAAATGCGAGTGCAATTAATTGTTCCTGTATTTGTTATGTCTATAAAAGGTAACTTTGCAAAAAGCTTCCTGTATCTCTTGGGAAGCTACTGGGATTGACTTCATCACTAGAAAGTAAGTTGTATTAATTCTGAAGCAATCTCAAAAGGTATTGCTTAAGAAATGTAATCTGCTTTCTGCCCAGCAAGTTTTGGTCAAATGGGCAAGTGGAGAAATAGTGAATAATGAAGTAAAATAAAGCATCCAAAGGGTTGAAAGTTTGAAGTACATGGCAAATTTTAAAGGAAAGCGCAACTGGAATACAATAGGGTGAAATCACAAAGACTGAAGGTCTTACAGAAATCCAAGATATTAGATCTTTTCTCTCAGCACCTCACATTCAGTTTCTTGCCAGTTTTCTGATTTCTTTAAGGCATTGCTTCATGAGACTCTTCCTCCATGAAAAAAAGAAAGAAAGAAAAAATCCAGGAAAAATAACAATAGCTACTGCAAAACAAAAGGAGCATAAAACCATAAAAAGTCCAAATAATTTTTTTATGCCATGGGTGCAAATAAGAAAGACGTGATCCTTCTCTACACTTATCAACCTCTATTAGCACATTAACCATGTATAAGCCAGGCAAGTAGTTTGCATTCATAACATGATTTTCCTTAGAAATAACATATTAAGTACAGCTTGAAATTAAGCACCATGCAGCCACTCTCTCAACCTCCCACCCCAGTGGAATGGGGAGAAGAATCAAAGCAGAATTTGTAGCTTAAGAACAGGTTTATAATGGAAAACAAAGTTAAATACAGTAATAATGCTAAATTATAACAAGAATTACAGTAAAAAGGGAAAAACAAGTGATGCACAATGTGGTTGGTTACCACTTGCTGACCGATGCCAGACCCTCCTTCCCAAACCCTGATTGGCCCCCTGTCCAGGTAACTCCCCCCAGTTTATTTACTGGGCATGAGGTTCTGTGGTGTGGAATACCCCTTTGGTCAGTTTGATCCACTTGTTCTGGCTATGCTCCCTCCAAGTTTCATTTGCTTGCCTCCTCACATGCAGAGCGTGAGGCAAAAAACCAACCAAAAAAATCCCTAAAACCGCCCCTGCCCTCCCTCTCCCCCAGGAAAAAGGAAAAAAAAAAAAGAACGGGGTAAAAGAAAAAGAAGAAAGTCCTAGTCTTAGGATAAACATGACTTAGCAAGAACCAAAACATCAGTGTGTTATCAACATCATTCTCATTCCAAATCCAAAACACAGCATTGTAAAGCACTGTAACAGCTACTGAGAAGAAATTAACTCTATCCCAGCTGAAACCAGGACAATTACCTATATTGAACCGGGTCTTCACAGTTTGGAATCTCTGCACATTTGATGTCATTGCTCCTGAGGGCAATACAGGTCCTGAGGGGCAGCAGGTTCAGTTTGTTCATGAATTCAAACTAGAAGTAATTTATGTCATTACTGGACTGTGTGTCTATGATGCACTCCTTGAAGGAGATGTACAAGGAAATTGCTTTCAACATCTGCTTTGTGAGCACAAAAAGGCTTCTGCAGGAATCCAGCAGTTCTCTTTTGTCACCTTGGATCAAGGTATGTGATACAGAAAAGGTCTATAACTTAACAGGTCCAAAAAAAAGACACCACAGTCTCTTTCTTATGATTGCAATAAGGCACTCTGGAATTGAAAGGGTCATAACAGAGGTGCCATGGTCACGCCAGGGTCTTACTCCAGCCATTATGAATAGACAGCATATCAGTTTCTACAGACTGTGTAGTGTGTTTGCAACTATCATGAAAGTACTTGTGTTGGGTTTAGCAGTGTAACTGGGTCGCTTTGTGTACTCAGGGATAACACTGGCATCACACACCGCAACTATTTGCTCAAGTTATTAAATATCACAGTCAACTTCACATGTATTTTAATGACTTTTGTGTGCTATTTTCCTTGTCAAATAATTGTTTTATGGAAATTTTTGTGCACTTCAGAGGAGATGAGGTACACTTTACTCTTTAAAATATACGTATTTCATAGCAAAACTTTTCAATATTCTTGTATGTCTTGCTACATGTGAGACCAATCTGGAAGGCCTTGGTTCATAAGGAAGAAAATCAGGATTATTTCAGATTTAGGCAAATTTTATGCTGGAGTGGTAAGAAATTGCATTCAGAACATATTAAGAAATCATACATACATATTTATAAGCTCTTCAATATTTCCTTTGGTATTAACTTGACAAATTTGGTCTAACTTGACAAATATTAATAACACACATAATGAAGAATTAAACTAGATTTTGATGAAAAACATATAGCTGATTACGTTATCCAGTTTCCAGCAAGGAATTTATGGTGGTGCTGCTGTAAGGATGGAATGGCATCTCAGCTGATCTGGGCTCAGGACTGGTGCCTGCTGCCCATGTGGCAGTAAAGTGATAAAGCAGCAACAGCTGCTAAGGGGCATGGAGAAGCTAATTGGAAGAGGTATGCGAGTCTGAAGCAACTGGTGCAACTATTTGAACAAATAATACATGCCTGCTACTCCATGGCCATAGGCAGGAAATTAACTCTAAGATAGAGGAGGAAGGCATTGACTGGAAACAGAGAATAAAGGATGATGTTAAGTGTGACCACTGGGACCATACAGAATGGCAAAGCTAATATTTTCCTGAAGACAGAGTAGCACAAGGTGTCTGTATATTGAAAAAACCATGTTGTTTCATGAAGGAATACAAACTGCATTGAAAGAGTGATTTCAGATTATGGTAAAGAAACTGAAAAACATGAAGAAACTTTTCCTGTTGCACAAACTTACTTAAAAAAAAAAATCCCTTCACATCTTATAAGAGAGAAAAAGGACTCACCAAAGTTTAAATTTTTATAATAGGAAAAAAGAACTGATTTTAAATCCCAGATTTGGTACTAACTTAACCTTTTTGTCTTATTTCTGATCACAAGAAGTAAACAAGCAAGCAAATGCTACATGGAGGTTTTATAAAGATAGCCAGTTCAATGTTGGAGAAAACTTTTAATGTGCTCTTTCAATGAAGAAGAAATTCTCTACCTAAGTTAGGACTTGCTACAATCGATATGAAGCCCCTCAAGATCCGACTCCCTCTAGATCTGTATCAAACTTTGTAATTTCTTTTTAGTTGTTAATCAGGAGTTATAGCTAGAGAGTTATGATTAAGCAATTGCACTGTAAACATTGTATACTTGGCTAATCTTTTGTTTTAAGGGAAAGGGAAGACAATCCCAAGATGAATGGGCTGTCTGGATGAGAGCCACCAGGAATGAAGTCAGCAGAACTGAGCTGTAATGAGGGGAAAGGTAATTCCAGCAGTGGGAGATCGTGATCACCAACTCATTGACCACCTACTCAAAATGGACCCCAGACTCAAATGGAGGGAAGAAATACACATGTGGACTAATTAGCATGAGATGTGAGAGACACAACTAGCAAATAGGGATTTGAGTATTAATTAATTAAAAAAATTATGCAATCTGTAACCAATGAGTGCTGATGCTTTTGTTTGTTTCACAGAATCACAGAATATGCTGAGCTGGAAGGGATCTTGCACAAACTACCCCACCTTAGTGTGTGACCAGGTAAGGAGCCTGCATTCAGGACAGCACAGGGATTCACACAGTCATTTCTGTTACTTTGGGAGGAATAATGGGGAAAGGCTGTATTTAGAGGCCGAGAAAATCTTCCTGTGCTATCTTTGATATACTGCTTATATATTATTTTCTAAAGGGATAGCTGGGTTTTCAGATTGCCTGTTTTGCCTGATGACTTGGAAAGCACTTTAGAGCAGACTCATTCAAATGGTCTATGTGCTTGATTTAATGTATGCATATTTCATAAAGGTAATTTTGAGTGCTTCAAGGGACAGATGGAGGCAATTTATCCAACACAAAATGCTTATACAGTGTTTTGTATAGGATGCAAAGTATACGAGAGCCAGACAGTTGAAAAAAATATTGTAGCCCAGTGAAAACTGATGAAATTGAAACTATTATAATAAATACTGAGCAGCAATGGTACAGATGGCTCAAAATCCAAAACAAACACCTTCACAAGCAAACTGTAAATCCACATAAAGAACTGAATTAAAGAAGACATGAACTGTAGAACATACCCATGGAAACCTCTGTATGCTTTCAGGTTTTTTGGATGTCTTTGCCTGAACATGTGACACGTATAACTTTTCTGTGAGTTTAATAACTCTGTATGCAACTGTTTACAATACTCCTTTGGGGTTTATCTGCTGCAGAGAGAAAAATTTTGCCCACACTACCGTTAAAAGAGGGCAGACCTCTTAGTGATCTTAGACCTTACATGACTAAAACCCATGTGCTGCTAAGTCTTTGCAAGATCAGGGGTGGAAACCTTTTTCTGATTTTATCTAATGATATAATTTGAACCAGGTTTACTAAATAACTTCAGTTTAAACACATACTTTTGGGTATCAATGTATGACCATTTAAAATCAACCTCAAAGTCAATAAATAGTTTCAACATGTCTAAATATTTTTAAGCACAGCTATTCTGTCTCTGATGAACCTGGTAAGAGGTGCCATTTGGAAATATTTGTTTTCAGAAGTCCAAATTGCTATGCACCTGGACTCCTACTTACCTAAGCTGTGTGCTCTAGAGATCTGCTCTCTACACAGGTTTTGTATTTAGCAAACACACTAATCTTAATTACTGTGTGCAAGGTTGTCTCATACAGGATCACATGTTACTCCTTATTGTATTGGAAAAGCTGCCACCATGTGCAGGAAAGGGTCCATGGAGATTGCCTTGCATAGGGAAGGCAATCTCCATGGTCTGGGGCCAGAGGGAACAGGCTCTTTTATGCACAGATCCCATCCCTCTACCCTGTTTCTCATACTTTCTTCTGTATAACTTCATTCAAGGAGGACTAGAAGACATTTTTATGTTTACAGCATCTCTTGGGACTGGAGGAAAGGGGGAACAGGACTGAAAAGAACACGCAGCCCTTTTTTCATGTGGTTTTCTATCGACAGTAACATTCTCTAAGTCCTGTCAGCCCTCACTATCTCATCTGATCATTCATTTATTTGTATTCTGTGTCTATCTCCTAAGATGCTTGATGTGGAGCATCTCTTACAAGTTCCTGAGTGCCTGTTAAGCCTGCTGAGCACTTCTGAATGCTTCAAAAGAAAGAGAGAACACTCCAAGCCTTTGGCAAAATCTTTATCGCAAACTGAATGGGTTGCTGCTCTTGCAACTACATGTGTCCCCAGTTTCAGCTGTTGGAGTAGGGGTGCAAACACCACAACATAGAAAAAGAAGACAAGCAGTGGGGTTTTCACTTTGCAGTCTCGGCATGTAGAAGGTGAGACCATTAAGAACATACTGGAAACTGTTTTCCAAATCCAATCATAATCTACTTCTCCTTTAAACTACTCAGCAGAGGAGAGTCAAGCTGCCTACTGAACTCTGACTTTTGGGGCTTCTAGTTAAGATGCTCTTTTGCCTGTGGCCAGGGCCATAGCAATCAGAATGGAAGGCAAATTACACTTAAAATCATGTTTTCACCAGTGTTTAATGTAAAATGTGAATGTTCCCTCAAAGGAGGCTAGTAATTCATCAGTTAGTCTAGCTGGAAGAAAAAGAAATATTTTAGTAGTTATACTGTAACAAGGATTATAAACATGCAGACCAATATACACAGTGCCTGATATACAGTAATACTCAGACATGGGCTCTGCCATTGATTTTAGAAGCTGAGGTTTTTTTGAATCCTCATCCTTCTACAAAGACATAAACCCCTGCTTTGTATAATGCTTGCCAGCAGTTATCACATTGTGGTTTCTCAGATAAAGGAATAACAACAAAAATGGAAAAGGGTTGATAAAACTTTACTGAGTAAAAACTAATTATAAGTCAAGAAAACATGAAAAAATAAATCCATTAGCTTCTTTCTAATCTTAGACTGCTGTAACTGAGATCAGTGGCCTGCTTTATACAAGCAAACTTAAATATGTGTTTATTTATCCAACACACAAACTCAGTGTTCTGCTTCATGCTGACTTGAAGCTGACCTTAAAGCTGCTTAATAAAGCTTAATAATAAAACTCAGTCAAATATTACTGTGCTGTTAAAACAAAATCTTTGGATCTTGGTTTAACTTTTAATGTTAAATATGTCTACAAAAATCATTGAACTAAAAATATAGGGAGAAACTGGCCTCTAATCCATAACCTGCTAGGACCTTGCCATGGAAAAAGTGAAAATGCAGGCTACTTTTGTTTGCTTTGCAACTTACTGCAATTTAAAAGTAAGTCTATAAAAGAGATAGATATAGTTTTAACATAGGGGGTTGGATTAAAAGGGATGCAGATGTATCAAAAGGAATGTAATTGCTTGTTGAAGAATATCAAAGTATATCGCTAGAGAGACACAGGTGTGTGGGAACTGAGGAAAACCTGACACTAAGGATATGCTAACATTTCCATTTACTTACGACCCTCCCAATAAAAATGCCCTGAGCACGGTATATATTTAGATACAGTTCTTCTTTTACAGTTCTTCTTTTACAGTTCTTCTGCTACTTTTAAGGGGAGGAGAATGACTTCACCAAGAGAATTTCCTGTTCCTCAGACATGCTTTTCTCACTGTACCTTATTTCATGATACCCCAAATTCATTTTGAAAGCACACCTTCTAGATGTTAGGGCTTTCAAGAACTGCCTCATGTATTCTGTTGCATGAAAATAGTTTGTAGTCCTGGTAGAAGTAAGTAATCACATGGCTAACATTTTGAGGCACATCTAATAATTGCACTGTGCAATTCAGAAGGAGACAATTAATGTAATGCATTTGGGGTTTCTTCCCTAGCTTACTATTTCCTGCGGGTGTCAGTGTCAGTCTAGTCCTCATGAGCAATTTTGTGACTTCCAGACTTTAGGCTATTCCACATTACACCAACACCCCCTGACTAATGTGGTTTTTTTTGACCAAAGAAGTCATTTCATGGAATGAAAAATTAGTAGAAGTTTCTTCTGTCAACCTAAGGATATCCTTTTGCAAGGAAGAATCCCATGTGAGTTTTTAGGAAGAATTAGCTTAAGTTTTCCATTACTGCAACAGCTGAAGGTGCCTACAGATATACCAAATATAAAGCTGTACTTTTGCCTTATGTATAAGGATGGTCATCATTTCTCATTTGCTCTTTCTGGGCCAGGAATATTCTCTAAGGAATATTATACAAGCCATTGTAAATCCTCAGTTCTACTGTAATAGACTTGTTTTAGATGTGTCACTATTTATATAATAACTAATACCATGGTGATGTCAAAGAATCTTGTCTTCAATTTAAATATTTCAGCATGTTGCTTATGTATTTAATTTTTCCTCATGGCTTACCTGGAGTGTAATCAAATTGACTTGAAATGTTTCTTGTAAAATTATTTTATAAACTATATTTCTAATGTAGAAATGTATGAAATAAACACATTCATTTTCTGAATTATATGAGTTTATGGTAGTGTATCAAGTATGATGGATTTAACATGATTGTATCTGGACTTCTGTGGGAGGCTGGGACTATATATTAAGTAATAAACTTTCTATAGACACCTAATAAATAAAGCTGCAAAATACGCAGTTTAGATTCTCACCCCAAGATTTAAAAACTCTTCAAAGTAAACACTTAATGAAGTTTACGGGTACTTCATTTTTTATGTTTATATCTTTTAATTAAAGATCTTTTCTGAACTAGGTGGCTCCTGGTGAAAGCAACAAAAATTTGTTACAACTTGATAGATATTTGTCAAAAAATTAAAATACTGGATGACCCTAAGTTGCTAATAGTGCTGTTTCTCCTCTTACACCTCGTGTTCCTGATGCAGTAACTCCAGAACTATTACCTTTCACTGGGAATTTAAACAATGTCATATAAGGCTACTTGATAGCTTGTTTTCCTTCAGCACACTTCTCATTCACTTTGACAAAACTGTGAATGCACATGTATTTAAAATAGAATGATCCAAATCAGTGGGGTCCAGCAATGGCTTGGAGACTTGGTCTACCAGAATAATCTCTCTGGTCATGTCTTGCTCCTCGCTAATACCCTTCCCCAAATCCTTGCAGCTCATACTCTGTTAAACAGCAAAAAGTGTATTACCTGCATGAGCAAGGTTTCCATCCACCTTCCTTCGTGTGGATGTAAAGGAATGTATGACAAGGAAGACTGCAGACCAGATGGAGACTTCCAGTGACAGCCGGATGTGGCCTAAGAATGGTTACTCCTGACATAAAATAGTAAATGCTGCAGTTCCCACCAAAGGACCTTCACAGTAATGCTGACAGAACTAACAGGCATTTAGAAGTACAGTGGTGTTATGACCCTTAATATCGTCTGAAAAAAGTCCTGCCTCTCCCTCTTACAGAGCAATTCTGAAATAACCATGGCAAATTTTCAGGAGCTTGTAACTCAGAAATATTTTAGCTCCTGATTCGTGGCTTAATGTATCCTACTCTCTGTCTTCAGGGCCCCTATTCAGTGTGGACCAGTTGCATGGGCCTAAACGAGTCATGTGTTTCACTTGAATAGGATGAGTCACATGCTTAGTTGGGTGTGTTTGCATACTCATATTCCTTGAAGTAAAAGATAGGACCGGAGAAACAAAGAAGAAACACAGAAGAGCATTTCTCAGTTGCTCCTGCCTGATCAAGGAAATAGCCTGGACCTACATCATGGGCCTGGAAAAAAACACTTGTATGGCAAAAATTCTTCAATATCCACTACAATCTATATCATTGTGAGAGCATCTTTCTATAGAAAGATTTTCTTTTTTGAAGCAGAACAGTCCTCCAGCTGTTACTCTGTGCCACTCAGGTTTTACACTGATTCTCAGAAAAATGCCAAACTTAAACATAAAGAAAGGTAAGAAGTGAGTTCAAGTGATAGATGAGTTTAGTGAGAATCTGAGTAACTCAGAGGAAGCCTAAGGAAGTATAGGAGCAGTTTTATTTGACGTAGTGCAGTATTTTAAACCTATAGGTACTAAACCTGTATTTTTCATTCCTATTACTTCAAATAATTTCTGAAGTTAGCCAGGCCAGCTGTGCTTTTTCAAAGAACAGGTTTGACAACATTTATTGGAAATTATTCACTAAATCAACTAATCTACGGGGGGGAGGGGGAAGGGAAGGGGGAGGTAGAAAGCACACTATCTTTTTTGGAGCAAAAAGTGTTTGTCCAGAAGCTGTGTGTTCAACAGCCTGCCTGGTTTTCTAAGTGTGGTGATCAGTGTGTGGAAAGATAACTGCTTTTCCTTACAGATCTTGCTTAGCTTATATCATCAGACCATTGCAACTGCATCATCCATGGTACAGGAATATTTTATGATTCATTGACTAGTAAGTCTGAAAGGTGGACCATTTTGTCCGGCATTTTGTCCAGCAATGTCCCAATTTGGCACATTTTCAAGGGTGTGTGAGGTTGAGTTTCTTCCCTTCAGATGGTAACAGTGTGCTGGGAAGGCTTGCAGGACCCAGCTGACGCTGCCTCTTAGCTCCATAGCTGTGTCTGCTGTGTGTACAGCAGAGGCTCCCAACTCCACCCAAGTCCTGCTGAATTCCTGTGGCCTTGCTTGGATGTTTATTCAAAGATGCTCCATGACCACACTCCGTGTCACTCAAAATGTGATTGTTTGTTGTCTTTCCTTCCTGAGCCTTTGCACCAAGGGACACTAGAATGCCAGGATTAGCTATTTTAGGGAGACGAGGTGATGGATAAGGTCAAGGAGTTTCAGCCTATATATTCCTAACGACTGGGAGAATGTCCACTAAATAGTTTCAATATTTTTATAGCTTATAGTGTAACGTCAGAACTGTCTCTTAGATAAATCATTATTTCCCTCACACCATTTTGAGGTCCCTTTTCAATTACTTTTTCTGTGATTATAAATACAGAACCCTGTAACTTTTAGAGTGGCAGCTGGAAATTCATTCTGGCTCTGAGTACAAGGTTCTGCACTTTAAATGCAGAAATGTAGGGGCAGCATAAAATGTGTAACTCTGGTGGACATTTCCGCTCCGGCTTTTTCTTATTCTATGAAAGCAACTGCACTGAACAAAAATATACACAAGCCTAAATCCCCAACAAAGACATATGTGCTCTTAGTATAAAACGCAAAATTAATATTTTGTCTTCTTGTTTTTCTACTGAACTTCCAGCCACCCCCGGTTTGCTGAAATGCTTTACTGAATGTGCAAGCATGCCCATCATCCTTTACAAGCTGTAATGCAGGGCTTTCTTTCCATTATTATTATAATTCTGGATGTATGCCCTGCCTGTGTTTGCATTGTAAGCAAAGAGCACACACAAAATCAAATGCTGACATTCAGGTAGCAGCATGAAAGCAAATTATGCTGGAAGTATTTATCTGCAACTTGCCTGCTGAACAGAGTGCCCAGGATTGTTTTATTCTGGTGATGGTTCTCAAAGACATCTGTCATTTTCTTAGGCTGATTTGTTGCGTTGCCCAGATTTTATTGTTTTGAACAGTGTATTTTGCAAGTGCGTATTTGCAGTACTTCCTTCAAGATATATTCTTCATTTTGAGATTTGGAAAGTTTTTTGGTTTTGGTTTTTTCCCAATCACCCTTTACAACCCACACACATTCTCATTTTATATACCCTTGCGAATTTCCCAGCAGAGGAATCCTAACTCCACTGGAGCACATTGTATATTTAAGAGTTGGAAAGAAAACAAATCCCTTTCTGAACCCTATGGCTCCTGCCATTAGTAACACCAGAGCAACAGCAACCTACGAAGTTGTCGAGCCTCGGCGAGGCTCCCGAGAAAACACCCCTCTAA
The DNA here is from genome assembly GCA_013397135.1 of Pachyramphus minor. Lineage (NCBI taxonomy): Eukaryota > Metazoa > Chordata > Aves > Passeriformes > Tyrannidae > Pachyramphus > Pachyramphus minor. The sequence continues at coordinate 73,114 of VYXB01007067.1, read as the reverse complement.
ATGGAGCCCTCGCTGAGTATTCAGGCTCAACATTCTAGCGGTGGCTCAATATTCAAGTTCAAACCATCCCAAAGTGTGCCTGAGCCTTCGGGCGTACGAGCCAAGCAGAGCCAAGCCGACCTGACGGGGAGATGCTACGGAGCCCAAGGGCCTCGGCTGTCGCCCCTCACCTCAAAGCCTGGCTGTTGGCTAGGAGAGGCTCGTCTCGCTTGTGGGGAGGGGAAAGCCCGGGTGTTTGCGACAGAAAGCCTTCACGTAAGGGAGGGAGAGTCGCCGACACAGCAATGGAGGGCAAGAGTAATAGTGTCGTCAGTGATGGTTGAACCAAGCGCTCCCCTGACAGAAAATAACCCACTTTTCAGCACGGCCCCTGCAAACACTGCGGATTACGGCTCTGCCGGGAATGCAGGCTGGTGAGAAGCGTGGGGCGGGCTCGGCGGGCCCCCG
>VYXB01007067.1:23036-72127 GCA_013397135.1 Pachyramphus minor | reverse complement strand
CGGCTTCGTCCCGGCGGAGGGGGCGGGGGCCGGCGGGCTGCTGCTCGGGCCGTACGCGGAGCAGGACGGGCTGCCGCCGGCCGAGCTGCTGCTCTGCCAGCTGCCCGAGGCGGGCGGCGGCGGGCACGGGCTGGCTGAGGGCCGGGGCTGGCGCTGCTCCTGCTGCCTCTTGGGCACCTGCTGGTGCAAGAGCTGCCTCAGCGTGTGCGTCCTGACCGCCCTCTGCTTCGCCTCGCTGGCCCTGGTGCGCCAGTACCTGCGGGACCTGCTGCTCTGGGCCGAGAGCCTGGACAGCCTGGCAGGCGTGCTGCTGTTCACTGTGGGCTTCATCGTCGTGTCCTTCCCCTGCGGCTGGGGCTACATCCTGCTCAACGTGGCCGCCGGTTACCTCTACGGCTTCTCGATGGGCATGGGGCTCATGGTGCTCGGCGTCCTCGTCGGCACCTTTGTTGCCCACGTGGCCTGCAAGCGGCTGCTGGCCCGCTGGGCACGGACCAGAATCCAGGGCAGCGGGACGCTCAGTGCCATCGTCCGAGTCGTGGAGGGCGGCAGTGGCCTCAAGGTGGTGGCTCTGGTGCGGCTGACGCCGATCCCCTTCGGGTTGCAGAATGCAGTCTTCGCGGTGAGTCCTAGCGTGGACCGTACGGCCAAAGGAAGAGGCGCTGGCTGGAAGGATGTCTTTCGGCATAGTGGCCGCTGTCACTGGTGGTGGTTGCCTGCTTTCCTGGGAATAAACCATGATTTCTCTCTTTTTTAACAACAGTAAAAGCAACCCCCTTTGCCTGCCCTTGCTAGTGGCTCTTTTGTGCACGTGGAGGGGCAGCAGGCATTTTTCGAGATGCCTTGCCCAATGGCATTGTGTTAGAGTTGCTTTCTGGCTTTCAAGAGTATGTTCTGGTGTTAGAAAGAAGCACCAAGGTGCTATGTAGCAAAATCTGCACAGAACTCAACAGTTACACAGTGCCTATGTTTTTAAAGTGATCCGAGTGGGAGGAGAAGTCTTGCCATATCTTCCTAAACTGCTTATAATAAGTAATCATGTTGGAAAGAAAAAAGTGGACAGATTAAAATTCTTGTTCAGTGTGGTTGGTGTTTATGGCGTGCATCTGGTAAGTCCATACAGGGTGTTAAGTCCATGCATACAATCGATGTCTCAGGTTTTGGACAGAGGAGTAAGATGCAGCATTAGACCTGAAAAGGGACTGTACACCAGGGTGGCACTGACAGTTAATTTAAACTTTAGTTTGGAAAAGGATTAGTCTTGCTTTTCTTTCTGCTTTTAGATGGAGATTAGTACAGTCATTAGTGCATTCATTAGTACATTTTTACATTCAGGAGAAAGTAAAGAACATGAAGGATATTCTTTTTGAGTACTGTCATGCTGATTGTGACACTTTCAGACCCTCATCGCTTCCCATGTGCTTTGTCTGAAGGATCTGGTTTTGGCTGTGTGTTATGCCTCAGTTGTATCTGCTAACTTGGTGAAATCAAAACAAATGGGATTGTGATATATTTTAAATGTTTATCAGTAACTTAGAATTTCTTTAATGTAAGTGACCACCTAAGCAAGTGCTTTGGTCTGCCACTTTCTTAGAGCGCACGTTCCTTCCTTTGTCTGCTGTCCTGGTCCTGTTCCCTCCTGAAGGCTTAATTTTGACAGAATCATCTGGCTGCAGTTAGGAGGTCACGGGATACCAAATTTGTTATTTAAGAAAAAATGAATCCCTGCAATTTTGGGGTGTTAACACCCACATCAAATATCTAAAATTGCTGCGTATAAAACTCTCTATACTGGGGCATTCATCTCCAGAGCTGTAATCTCTGTCCATAAGAGCTGTAGCAACGTATTATTTCTTTTTAAACATATCTTTTAGCCATTTCCTTGTTAAGAATGAGAAACTGAACAGCTGAACCTCTGCTGTTTTGTTTATTAACCTGTATTACTGTAGGACTGAGAGAGCTCAGACTTGTCCAGCTGGGAGCAGTCTTCCCCGGTGCCCAAGGTCTCAGTATAGCAGATGAAGCTTCTGCAGTACTGTGGCCCTCCTAAAGTGGGGAAAGCTGTGTGCTTTGGTTGTTCTCAGCTTCAGGGTGTCAATTGAAGTAGTCAGCAGATGTTTTAGAGTAGTACTGGATCTGAAGAACAGACCAGAGAATTACTGAGTTAAAATTATTTTCTTCCTGACATAACCATTCTTTTGGAAACAAAATTCAGCAGAGTATTCAGGCCAGTTGAATATTAAAATGATGTTGTAAATCAGTTGTTTGTATTCTCCATGTTCTGCAAGCTAAATAATTTTCATACCAAGTGGAAGATTTCAGTGTTAAAATAATGGATAGGAAATGAGATGAATCCAGATTGAGTGTACCGAGTAACTTGGATGATTCCTGTTAATATTAGTTAGGTTACATTTATTACTACAGATTTACTGCTTTGTAGCATAGTCAAATAAAGCACAGTGTGCTCAATTTTTCACTGAGAACATTTAATAAGAGGTACTAGATCACTGAAAAGTAAAATCTTGCATGTAAATTAGGGAATTCAGTTTCTCACTGTGATTCAAGTTTAAGTTATGTATAGAATAGCTTTCTAGCTGCACAGACTGAGCTGTCATTTCTTCAAAATCTCACTTATTTGAAAACTTAATGCTCTTTTTAAGTTTAAAATTCATTTCCCCCTACTAGCAACTTTAGCAATAAATTTGAAAAGAATTGCTCTTTAAAGAACAGTGATTCTAAGAAAGCTTACACATCTTTAATTTTCTAGCAGTCTGGTCTGTGCATGTTTTCAAGGTTGATATTTATAAGTAAACTGCAGATGCTGAGAATACTTAAATGAGAAGGAAGGAAGGAAGTGACACATGAGGTCAGGGCATAACCTTGATGTAAGCAGGGTCATCTTCAGGCTGGGATTAAATGTTTCTACAAGCACATGCTTCTACATGGTGTGTACCATCTGCTGAGGGTTTTTGGGAGGTTGAATTGCAGAAGGTGTAGAGAAAGATGGAAGAGCTTCTTAGCATTTGATTAGTGAGGGGATCATATTAATTGAAACATCACAAGAAGAAAATTACCACAAATTCATTAGAGTCTCACCAGCCAGGTGTTAAGATCTTGCTGCTTATAAGGTCATTCTACTGCTCTTTGAGAAAGTGCTGAGAATAGAGCAGTGGAGTAATGCAATTGCTTACCTTTCTGGAAAACCTAGAAACTTGTTAACTGAAAGCATATTTGTACTTCTCTTTGAGTGGGTTTTGCTTGATTGTCACTTCTGTGATGTCAGGGTGGCCTGGGCTGCTGAAGTGGGCTGATAGCTCTTACTGATGTGTTTGCCCATGCACAGCCTTCTCCCCTTGGCAGCTCTGGGTGTTTGGAATATATCTGTATATTCATATTTGTAAGGAGGCCTGGTATGCAGGTTATCATCTCCTTCCCACAAGTGGGTTCGTGGAGCAAGATTTGTGCAAACTGGTTATTTGTAGTGCCAGATGTAGGTTAGGTTGGAATTCATACTTCTTTTTTTCCCTCCTCTTTGAGAGGGTTATCACATGGAAGAAATAATCTGACTAAGAAATCTAGTGTTCAAATGTGCATCTCTGGTTCCAGAAATGCACACAATTAAGTCAGTTGAAGGAAGGGTACCTGCTTTGCAAGAATATGCAGGCTGCTTACTCTGCTTGTTGGAAAGTTGATAGCTGGTTTGTGGTTTTTTAATTCACTATTTTTTGTTGTTGTTTCGTTTTACTTGGGTTTTTTTATAGGGCATCCGAGTTATCCTTAGCTCTCTCACTAAGCCTAGAGATCCAGAACACAAGGATGCATAAATTGAGGGGAGATAAATCCATTACAATCCCCAAAGGCATGTGAACCCCCAACAAAGTCCTGACACAAGAGTTTATTCTTTGACAACACTGAACCAAAAGCATTGGCCACGAAGAATACACAAAAGTGCGACTGGACAAAGCCTCTCCAAGGCTTAGTTGGAGTGTTTCTGGCTATTGTTACCCAAGCAGTTAGGTAGTTCTTAATTGTATTTAAATACAATTTAAATGCAATTCTGTAATGGCACATAACACAGTTGCATCCATGCTTGCTTTGGGATTTCACTGTTAATTTTTGCTGGCCTGAACTTGCATTAGAAACAGAGCTCTGGTAGCCTCAGTTGGGCAGGTTGGCCATGCAGATGCCAGTCTGGCAGCTTCATAGAGCAGGTAAAGGTCCTAGAAAGGAAAGTATGAAAAGCTGTAAGTTTTACTGATGATTTCTCAGGTTTCTTAGGCAGGGATGCTGTCTGCTTCCTGTGCTTTCTGGGGAAAGGAATAAGACTGTAGGTCTAAACCTTATGAACCAGGACATAAAAGGGCACCTCGAAAAATGTTTCCCCCTCTCCGTAGCTTTCATTTCAGTGGGAAGTACAAGCTGCAGTCCAGTGTATCCAGTGGCAGTCTCCCCTTCATTTGGAAACAATCTCTCTCCTGGCTCAGGAGGTCCAGTTGTTTCAGGACAGATCCAGATGTGCAGACATGTTGCTCTGCAACCAAAGTGTCCTTAATACATATACAAAAATGAGAGAGGTGCCAGGAATGTTAAAACAATCTTTGGGAAGTTTCCCAGCTCCATTAGATTTAACGATAGTGTCCTACTTAGCAAATCTTGCCTCTGCATTAGTATTTCAGAGACTTTTAATAGCAGCTCCTCCATTCCCTTGGCAATATGGGAAGTTTGGGCTGTGCTTTCTTATTACACGGCACAGATTACAATAATGTTTTAAAAGAAAAGTCTTTTGAAAGCAATGGTCAGACGTAAAGTTCTGACATAATTGTGTAATGCTTTTTCATTATAAATCTAAATCTTGTATATAGAGAGAAATATTTTTGGTGCTGGTATATGTTTCGGTCTGTGGGAAGTATAATTTGCAGTGTGAAGTTTTGATTTGGCTTATGGGATCTTGTCCCAGTGAATTATTCTTAATCTTTATGCTTCATTGCATTCTGCTCCTGCATTGCCCTTCCTTCCTCCCAGAAACTTTCCACTGATAGTGCTTAGAGCTTTGAGAATTCAACACTGTGACTTTCACAGAAACCAAAGTTTATTTTAAGAATAGCATGATGAAATGAGTAACATTGCTGCTATTCTCTGGTCTTCAACATTGTACAAAACTGTCAAGGTCAATAATTTCCATGTAGGCTCCCAGTGTTAGAACTGTTCTTAATTAGATCTTGTTTTATTATGATGTGATCAACTGAATTGTCTGGAAAATTCGTTAGACTGCTTGTTTTCAAAATCACCCTTTTCATACTCATTTTTAACTCAGAGTTTCCTCTTGTTTTCCTTTTTCTTGCATAAATACCTTTTGACCTCATGACTCTTGCATTTAATATTTCCCAATAGCTGCTAATACTAATTTAGCTCGTACTATGTACTTTGTACCCATATAAACTCATACGTCCACATAATGACTCAGAACAGAAATTTCACACCATAGAGAGGAAAATATCGAAGAATTAGTAGTGGGTTTTCCAGAGAAATGAACAAAAGCTATATCCATGTGTACTGTTTTGTTCACTAATTGAAGTGTGATGCAAAATATCTTTGGTAAAGAATCTTAATGATACCCATGTATACCAGTACAGATATAGATAGGTATTGCTCATAGGGATCATTGATAGATATATGTGTCTTATTTAGCTATATAACCCCCCTTGCAGACACAAATTGTATCTGCCATTCTGTTTACCTAGACCGTGTTTAAGACAGTGACATTTTGAACAAATACCTCTTGTATTATGTGCCATACATGTAAAATCCAAAGCAAATAGATTTTTGCTTTAGACTTTCGCATTTGATAAAGTAATTTCTTCCAAGAAATAAATTCTCATAAATTCAAGGACTCCATTCACTCTGCAGAAATAAATACCTTCAATGAACAATGTAATTGCAACCTTAGTTAATGACTTTTACACAGAGATATTGCATAATGCAAGGTGAAAGGAAATAAAACCTATCAACTTTAAAAAGACTAGATGAAAACTAGACCCATACTGTTTTGTTGTGCTGTCTTCCTACTGAGAGCAAATCTAAGTTTCAGTGAAGGAATGTGACAAATTCTTTCATGACTTTGCAGGGATGGTTGTGGGAGCAGCAGTCTGGTTGTTTGCACACATAGACTGTGTAAGAGCTATGCTTGATTTCTTACTCTGTCTTTTTACTCAGATTACAGATTTGTCACTACCCAACTACCTGATGGCTTCTTCAATTGGGCTGCTTCCTACTCAGCTCCTGAACTTGTACTTGGGCACTACCTTGCGCACCATGGAGGATGTGATTGCAGAGCAAAGTTTTAGTGGCTATTTTATATTCGGTTTACAGGTAAGTTAAAATTACTTTCATAGATCTTGATAGTGGTAGTGTCAGTCTCTTTGTGAATTCTTCTGACTGCTAGATACCCAGAAAAATAGGTTTTTCAGTGTACTGTTTTTTCTGATTTTGTTTTATGCTGTTAAAAAAGTGTCATTCTCTCATACCTCACTGTGACACAAAGCAGAATTTACTCAGTGTTCTCTTTTTCTGACACAGTTTTGGTAAACCTTCTTCTCTTGCCCTGTGTGGTAATCTCCTGCTGAATTTTAGAATCATCAAACCACCCCTAGAGAAAAGCCCATGTGCCACCATCTGTGGTGTGCTCAGGGGGTGTGTGCCCAGCTCCTGTGCAGTGTTTGCTGAGTGTTAGCACTCAGCATCTCCATTTTGCATAGGTATTCATGACTAAAAATGCTGTAGAAATATAATTTTGCAAATGCCTAAATCAGAATACCGAATTTTACAAGTGAGTAAATTAATCAGAAGTATATAGTACTTTTAAATGACCTTAGCTGATGAATTAATTTGTCAGTAAATCTTGGGTGTAAGGCTTAGGTCTGAAACCATTAGGAGCAAACAGGTTATGGGTTTTTCATAACTAGATTGTATGTTAAAACCTCCTCTGACAGTGTGAGTACTTCAAGCTGTGTTTGACTAGCAGTTACCATGGTTTGCAGACTTTTAGTAGGTACTGCAGTCATTTACATTCCTCAGTTTTTACAGTCATAAAGCTGATGTCTAGGACCATTTTCCAACTTCCCCCCTTCCCCTGATACTTGTGTGCTCTTAAATAGAACATACAGTCGTATGTTCTATTTAATATAGGCTTCATAGACTAGGGTTATGAGTATTAAAAATGCCTTTCTAAATATGGGGTTAATAACCTTGATACACCAAAGAGAAAATAAATGGTTATTTGATCAGCTATCTTTTAGTCATGAAATGTTATTTCCAGGGTAGTAGCTTTTAGTGGTATTTTTCTTTTTTTTTTTTTTAAATGACATTGACTCTTTGCAGATAGTATAGATTGTAACATAACTGCTGCTCAGGTAAGTGCTAGCTGGATAGTCTGAAATTAATAGGAGTACTGACCTCCTTGAGAGCAATCCTTAGGATCTGACTGAATAAGTGAAGGGGAGGCCTTTGGTGGAGGAATTATTTGTGTTCTCCCATTGTCTCTCAGACCTGGTGCTCTGCCAGTCTGAGCTTTAATTTAGTGAATAGCTCTGAAAATCCTTCACATTTCATGGTTGTCAGTGTGTGTATATGTGTGTGTATATATATATATATATATATAAAATTCATCTAGAGAACTAGGTTTCTGGTAGTACTATTTCTAAAACCAATCAAATTTAAATATTTGTGTAAGCTTTTAGAATAGGATTTTTCCTGGGTATTCAGAACTTAGTGTCCATAGTCTCATTTTGACTTTTATGTTGGCCATCTTTTAAAATGTGTAAATTGAATTCGTGAAAGACATCTTTTTTACCACAAGGATAGTCAAGCAGTGGAGAAGCAGATTGCCCGGAGAGATGGTGAAATCTCTATCCTTTGAAGTTTTCAAGACCTGACTGGACAAAAGTCCTGAGCCAACTGTTCTGATCTTGCCATCAGCCCTGTGCAGTATATTGGGCTACAGACTGTCAGGATGCCTTCCCCTCCAGTTATGTTGTGACCATACTTGCCAATCATCTCAGTGATATTTTAGCATCTTGTATGCTATGTTGGCAAATGTTTTAAACAATATTTCTCATATCTAAAGGAAACATACTCCTCCCAATTAGTAACGAAGTTCATGTTTTGGACTCAGAACTTTAGGTTCTGTTATAAGCAATATAACCTCCATGGTTTTTTGAAAGGAAGTTGCCAATTCCAGCTAGTTTCATAAAACATTCTTAAAAAAAGACAGGCAATTTACTTCTTTCAAAGGGACTCTCAGTATGAGACAGCTTGATTTTTATTTGAAGATTTTATCATTTTTATTAAGGAGGATCTCAGCTAAAAAACTTGACTGGTGTTTTATTGAAATCAAAATACGCCTCTGAGGAGTGCAGTGCCAATGTCATTGCATGAGTAATTTCTAAGCAAAAATTGTCCAGGTTTATTTCTGATGATTTTTGTGCTGAAAGTTTAGAAATTCTTAACAATATAATTTAGAGCAAAAATCTGAACTAAAACCCTAGTTTTCGACAGTAAAACAAACTTAAACAAACCAAAAACATCTACACCATAAACCAAGTTCTTCCCTTACAGACTGCTGTAAGTCACTCAGAAACTCTGATTCTGTCCTGTTTAGTCCTGATATCTGAGAAGCACAGTGGCACTGCTGCTCTCTGCTGTCTTCCACACCAGAGGGGCAAGGACAAGTTTTATTTCCTTTGGTCTACATCATCCTCTGGTTGTGTCTGCACAACCAGAAGTTGCATGTGCCCAGTACAATTTAAACCTATTATTCCCTTGGTCTCCTCCCAATTAGTAACTTGACTTTCAGAAGCACACCACTTCATTTCCTTGTGGAAGCATTATTTCTAAGGGAGGAAGTGAAACAATTGCTTTATAATGTGTATGGATGCCAACAGAAAGAAAGAAACTATCTTTCCAATTCCTATAAATATTTAAGTTCTATGTAATGTCTGTCTTCTGGTACACTGGCTACACTGGTAGGTTTAGAGCTGCTCACTAGTTAAGGTCATATCCCTTCTAATGTCTTGCCAGCAAAGCATTGAACCAAGAGATGCCTTCATGAATCTTTGCATCGACAACTTACTGTTTTGTTCTGATTGGTTGCTTTGTATTCATGCCTGCAGCTTATATAGCCTACAACACTCTTGTTTTATTTGCAGATTGTCATAAGCATAGGACTCATGTTTTATGTTGTTAACCGAGCTCAAGTGGAACTGAATGCAGCTATTGTAGCGTGTGAAATGGAAATGAAGACATCACTTGTTAAAGACAGTCAACCAAGCCTCACTGGTTCAACCACATACTGCAACAAAAGGACAGTAGCATTCGCTGGAGGAGGTGTCAATATTGTGTGATTTCAAGTATTAATAAGTAAGGTTTTGTGAACCTGAGCTATCACCTAGAAATATCTATGGACAATTGAAATAGTTTATTTTTAAAAAAATTGCAAGTGATTACAGGTTGTACTGTGGCACAAATCAACCGACCAGCTTTTCAATTGCACAGGGGTGACTTCTAGCAAGAAAAGGAAGATGGCAAAGTAACTTAAGATGTAAATGCAAATTTGGCTGCACCTTTGGTCATTTATTATGCCTATCATGGCCTGTAGTCTGCACTTTAGGTTTTTTTTTTTCCTTTGCTCCTATAAACTGAGAAATGCTTCTATAAAAGCACAGAGGTAAATATTTTTCTGCTTAGCATTATTTATAAGGCTGAATAACTATATGCAGTAGAATTTTATTACTGATAAAGATGAATGAGAAGGTATGCAATTCAGTGTGTTATTCTTGAATGTGCTTTTGATTTGGAATTGCTTCCAGAAGTTGGAGTGTATTATTTAGCTGATGATGGGACCATTTGGCTTTTACTTCATTTTTGATTTAAAAAAATAGAATCCTATATGAAGTCTTGGTTGAATGTATTTTTCTAAGGCATTACAAATGTTGCAGAGCCATTATATATTCACACAAGCTTAAATCCTACATTGTGGGACTGAAGTGCTCTTAAATTACATTTTAAGTTACACTGTGTAATATGCAAAGTACAAGGGAAAATGCAGAAGTTAGATTGCAATGACTATTTGAAGGAGACTTCATTGGTTTTGCCACCTTGGTGATTGTAACAAAGGGCTGTTCCACGTTAGTCCTATTTATAGTATTTTTAATTGCTAAAAGGATGGAATTTTTCAGCTCACATGATTACAGGTAGTAAGACTTCCAGAACAGGGAGCTAAATCTCTCCTTTAAACAGAATGATGGGATACTGGCAGTACTAATATTACAAGAAGGTGGCCTTTATTTTGTAAGTGAATCTCCCTTCCCTTTAAAAAGCTTTAAAAATTCACTTTGGTTGGCACGTTTTTTGTACAAGTTTTACATTTTTTTAAAAGACACAATCTATTACAAATTTCATCAAAGTGAAGAAATGAAAACTAGAGATTCTCCTTGGAAAATAAATAATCCCGTAATGGAGGAGGACAGCAATGTCTCTGAGACTCAGGAATTCTGACTCCATTTTTGCAAGACAACACTGTATTGGATACTGCTCCTTTTACGTGTGCTGTGGACTGTTTTTCACTGAGTTTGAATAGACTGGATAACCTGATAGTAACTTGTGTGTGTATAAAAGGAAAACAACAATAATGCCTGAACACAATATTCTGTATGTGTGATTTCATGTAGATATACATAGCAATGTTCAATTGCTCAAACACAGGCAAGTCATCTGATACAAAAATAATGTAAAGTATTGCTTATTTTGTAGTTATTTTGTGTGAGTTTTTAAGGATGCCTTCAGGCTTCAAGACTTTGTGTTATTTTCTAACAGTACGACTGCCTCCTTTTTGTAAGGTTGTTTGTAGGGTCCAAATGTTTTTTATTTCTTCAGAATAGCAGGTCTTCAAGGTTATTGGGGAAGCAGAGGTCTGGTAGCCTCTAACAGCCTTACTGAGAGGATGTGTGGTAGCCATGTAACTGGACATCCACGCATTTTGTCATAGTGGAAGTTCCATTTTGTTCTTTAAATTTGTGTCCTTTGCAGACTGGGTCTTGACCTAAGGAACTGAACTAGTTAAATGAAAACAACAAAGTTCAGATTGTCTCCTTTCTGTTGTTTTGGGGGTTAGGTTTTTTGGTTTTGTTTTTGGGTTTTTTTGGTTGGTTGGTTGTTTTTTGTTTGTTTTTTTGTTGGTTGTTTTTTGAAAAGGCAATCTGTATACACCTGGAAGTGTTCATTTACACATCTCTGCCTCTGACAGCTCCTGTGTGAAAACAAGAGAGCCAGATAACTTTTTGATGGCGTTATTTGTCATCATGGTATAATTAAGTCCTTTCTTAACTAAAGGGTGGGTTTTTTTGTTTGTTTGTTTGTTTCTTCTAAAGAACAATCCTTCAATACTGAACTGATCTGAACTTTGCTCCATCTTGCCAAATGAAATAGTGTTTTGAAGAGGGTATCTCTTTCTTTGCGTTTTTTAACTAACTTAAGGTTGCATTGATTATTCGAGGCATTTCCCAAATACGTATTTTGAAGTGCTTTTATTTCCATGACATTTTGTAACCAGAGTAACTTCACTATGTGAACACTTTTGTAGTATGAAATTAGTTCTTAAGACTTTTGCATTTTGCTTGATACTTGTAATATTTGTGTACAAGTTAATGGGAAATGTGCATTAAAAGGAACTTTTCTGTACCATGCCAATCATAGTTTTATACAATAAATTCACTCAAATTTCTTTAAAAGAACATGTATTAAATTTTGAAGTTGCTGTGACATAGTTGGGAAGAAGGTGCAGTGGAGTTTCATCTTTATGTATGCATACAAGGATAGTTGCCTACATTGACGGAATAACAAGTTAGGCTTTAAGGATGAATTCAATGGGAGGGGAGTTACTGATGAGGGGAAAATGCTTGATTTTTTTTTTTTTTTTTTAAATTAAATACATGCTTAATTCTATTAAATGCTTTCAAGGTAAGGTATATGCAGCTGGCTTTTTGATAGAAGAATAAGCATACACTCACTGCTTATGAGAAACATGCTACTGAACTGAAAGAACATTGATATTTCTGAATGTAACAGTAGTAAAAGCGATGAGATTATTTTTTTTAAGATAGTCTCCCTACCTAGTGCAATTAAATCCCACAAAGATACGAATCTAGTTTAAACAATATCGGCAAGTCATGTTCATGAACATTTTCTGAGTTGCCATGATAGTGAAATTTCTGCATTTTGCATATTAGAGGTACCTAAATAGGAGGTCATATGGAAGAAGGAATCTCAGCTGCTTGGCACCAGTTTCCCTTCCTCCTTGTGGTAAGTACAGCTGTGTCATAAATTTGTCAAACTTTAACTTTAGGCTGAGCACCTGTGAGGAAAACCTTTTTTTCTGTCCAAGAGCTTTATATACTATTTTCACCCTGATTTTTGTACAACTTCAACAAGCATTGCTGTGGTCAAGTTTGAAGAATGGAAAAGCTGCTTTTGCACGGGGTGGCTTGTGTCACATACTGGATCTTTTGCATTCATTTTCAGCTTTCCACTTGAGGCCAATATGATTTGGATTTTGACTGACCAAGATTACTGGAGTCATCGGTTCCCTTGCAAATGATCTGGGTTATGATGTGTAAAATGAAATAGAAAAGCGTTCCCATTCACATTGTGGTCATTTTTAATGACAGAAGGAGAGCTCTGTGTAGTAGCTCTGTGAGAGGCTACCTCACTGTAATTCCGAGTTGGTGCTAGTCCTGTCTGCATAAGATGGTGGTGGCTTGGGCATGAGGGAATAGGAATCGATTGTCTCTGTCCTCTCCAGTCGTCGAGAATTAGTGATGTTCCTGGCAGCACAAGGATGATGAGTCTAACAAATTCTCTTTCATGGGCATTAGCGTTTTTCTCACACTACCCTTCTTTATTGATTTTTAATTTATATTAATTTATTAGTGATAAGTAGCAAGAAACTGAGTCTGCGGTTTCAATCCTGTCCCTTTCCTCCTGTAATAGATCATCCTGGCATATTGCTAAACTTAAAATTACATTTTAATGAACACTGTGTTCATTAGTGTTAGTTAAGTCCTTGCTAGCCAAGTGACTAATGCGTAGTTGGTTGGCTCTGGATTCTCGATTCATTTGGAAAATTAGCTGCGCCAGATTTGCTGTTGCGGGAGTGCAAAGTCCTTTAACTCTCCTTCTGATTATTTAGAACTTCAGATTAAATTACCATGGATAGGCTTATTGTACCGGGGGGGGTTGTTCTTTTTTTTAAAAAAAAGGTCATTAGCAAGATAGCAGAAGGGTTTGTTCTGTCCTGATCCTAAGACTTGAACATTTGGTGTCATCCCTTTTAGGAGACAGTGTTTCCAAGATGTAGCACACATAAGCTTATGTCAATCAAGGTAATTAAGCGCTGGCTTTGGTGAAGGAGATATAAAACTTATATCATCTTGTCATGGTGACAAGTCTTCTTAAATCATACAATGTACACCCAACACAGTTCGGCCTTGGGGACTGCAATGCGTTGTTTCCCATCCCTCCTCTGCAGGATGGGAAATCTAAGAGCTACAAGTCGTTCAAGCTGAAGGGGAAGAAATAATTGTGTGAGCACAGTGGGTACAGTTGGAGGAGGTTAAACTAACTGTAACATTGCCAGAACTGTGAATATATCTAAGTGCCATGGTTTTGTAGTTGCCAAATCCTTTGACAGCTTCTGCTTTTTTCCAGGGCAGGGCAGCTGGGTATCCTCACCTAGAGACAGGTTAGCATTTTCTCTTCCAGAGAAATCTGGCATGCTTTAACTTTTAGAAGTAGTCATTTGACAAATTTTGCTGACACTTGTCTAATTAGAATGCTTTAGTTTGTCACAGTAACAGGGCAAGATCACCTGGGGCTCAAATATGTGGTGTCCGTGCGTGTGCATGATCTCCATTTGCTGAATGTGAGGTGTTTCCCTCTGTTTTCAGCGAGTTATAACTGTTTTCCTTAAAGGTTGTTGGTGGGCGGGTGGGAGGAAGGAAGGAAGGAAAGGCCTGTGGTGAAGGACTATTCTAATAGCAAATTTTCACTCTGTGCTTTAGAAAACCAATTGCTTAAGATCACAAATGTTCTCCATTTAATGTGAGAAATGGTAGGTGGTAAGGGAATAGACTAATGAATTCTCTGATTGTGATTTTTGTGAGGGAATAACAATTTGCTTCGATATATGATGAAGCACCCAGATGATAGAGGGGTGTTTTTTTGCTTAGATATTTAGGGGTGAAGAGAAGTGGAGGTGGTACTACAGGAAGCAAATAACACTGAAATGGCAATGATATGAAGAAACTCCTGATTCTTTTAAACTTTGACTTTTTATGACTGTCTCAGATGTCTTCTGCAGATATGGGAAATAGTCTCTTGGAAGCAGCTGGAGTACATGCTCTAAGAAAGAACATCTTTCTGATGATCTTGTGGAGAGCTGCTGAATACACACCTTTGCTTCCAGGTCCTGCTTTTATAACCTGGGCTAGCAAAGTCCAAACCATCAGCAGTGGCTAGCTATCATCAGTAGAGGAACATTTATTTCTGCCCTTTTGGTATCTTATCTGCAATTATACTGCTGCTGCATGGTTTGCCTGCCTGAAAGGCTTCCTTTTTTCCTTGCTCTGCTTTGCCTGGCACAAGTGATGGCTGGAAGAGGAAGAGCTCTGCACTTGCTGTTTGCTTTTCCACCAACTGGGGAGGCAGAGGTTGCTGAGCTGAAGCCAGAGGTGGTTCTGTGTCTTTCATTCTCAAACCACTATCTGAGGAGCTTTCTTTCCCTGTGCTCTAAAAGAAAAAACAGAAATCACAAAACAAAATCAAAAGAAATAATAATAATTTAAAAAAAAACCCACAGAAGCTCAACAACAAGAACAACCAAACAAAAAAACCCCCAAACAACAACCCCAAACACCACCATCCAAGAAAGCTTCAGGACTGGTAAAATTCATACAAGTAAATAAATATCCTATGTATTTTCCTGTCCATGTAAATTGAGGTGCAAGATCATGTTTTGTGTGTTGTAGTAATCTCTTCCATGCTCAGTGACTCCTGCATGAAATGAAGTTCTCCAGTCACTGAACTTGTGAGGATCCATTACTGTGTTAGCCTTGCGGGGATTTCCTTGCAGCTTATGTTGTATCAAATCACTGATTTCCAGTTACTCTCATATTGCACTGAATTTTGTTGGTCCATCATTGAGCAGGTTTTTTTTCCTGGCTCCTTTCAGCTGAGGAATCTGTTGTTTTTCCAGCTACATTGGTCAGTCTAATGAAATATGGTCTCTCTTCTTACAGTGGATGCTCCTTTAAATTAAGCTAGGTATGACAGTGCTCTTTCAAACAAGCTTAGAGGCTGGAAAATGACAGGGTCTGGAGGAAGAATTCTGGACTCCTCAGAGCCCCTGGCATTTGCAGTGGGGAAAAGAGTCTTGTAATGAGTTTAAAAAATGTTTCCATAGGGAAGTAGTTTGAGAATTGAAAATTTAGAGGAGGAGGGGAAAAGTTGTAATTAGTGCAAGTGTATTAGTATACTTAGCAGGAGGTAAAAACCCTGGCAGCTATAATTAGGTGACGTTATTTTCCCCTTTTCAGTGAGTCATTCCATAAAGAATGGATTCAATATTTTTTTTTTCTAAATCCTTTTCACTTGTTAAAACCCAAATAGAAAAAGGAAAGGGAGTCACAGAAGAATGTGTTAACAATGCAGAAACTGCAGACTCATAAAGATTACTGAATATTAACCTTGAGGCAAGGCAGAAATTTCCTTTTCTATGTGGCAGGTGTGCTGGTACAAATCTACTTTTCTTCATCATATCTGCTCCAATAAACAGGTGAAGGAAAGGTAGCCCTGTAGTGAAACATGGGTAGATTTGTATCACATGGATTATATTCTTTTGGGGAAAAGCCGTTGTGGATTCAGTTTTTGAGGTTATGTGTAGTATAAAAGTACCTGATGTTCTCTTCCTGTACTCCGTGCTGACTGTATGAGCCACTGCAGTGTCTCAGAATTGGCCAAATGTATAGCTGCAATAACGTGGCATGAGCCTGAGAAAATAATCCCTCCATTTTATCAGCAGCCCTAAATAGCTTGGGACTTGTGCGTTGTCCAGTTTTTCTTGAATCGTGTACTTTCTGATAATGGATATCATTATCCTTACTGATATTTACAGTGTTTCAGCTACCTTTGATGGAAACCCTGTACAGATGTAATGTGTGTGTGTGAGTACATTTGCCTAAGAGATGAGTTTTCTTCGAAAAAAACCTTATTTTACCTAATATTCAAGGATCATCATATCCAAGTTGGGAAGTTCTGTCTTGATCAGCTGAAGCTCCTTGCAGAGCAGTTTGTTTCCAGGTTGTGGCATTATAGAGCAATGAAGGTTGGAAGGGATGCCATTTAGTCCAATCCCTACTGAGGTCACATCCTGTTATATCATTTTTCCTGAGGGCTATATCTGGTTGAGGCTTAAAAATATCTCTGAGGGTAGAGGATCCATAAGCCTGGGTGACTTGGTCCAATCTTTGACCAACCTTTCAGTGAGAGAATTTTTCCTCATACTCAGAATTTCTTGTGTTGAGGTTTGTGTCTGTTACTTCCCCTTCTGTCCCTGAGCACCTCTGGGAAGATTCTGACTCTGTCTTCTCTTGTGCTGCCCATTAGGTAGTCAAAGACAGCAGCTGAATAGGAGCTGAGGGCCATGACTCCCTCAAAGACACATCTGGTCTGCAAGAGCCCAGCAGGAATGAGCAGGAGATGTTGGCATGAGGTTGGTGCAGGCTGGTTGGTGCAGCGACAGGGAAATTTGACTGGGCAGAGAGCAAAAGTGCAAAAGGTCATGTTCATATGTGTAGACCTGCAGCTCAAAGAAATGCACAAGTCCTCAGACTGTTGTCTCTGTGTGGTCATACCAAAATACATGTGCCTTGCATATTTATATTGCAAAAGAGTAATTTGTGCAAGATCACAGATGACGAGAAAGGTATCTCCCAATGCTGACCTGGCTAAGTTACAGGGGGAAACAAAAAAGAATATGAAGTGCCAAGTGACATTTCAGACTAATTTTGTTTTTATTCTGCTGTTGAGTATCCATTTTTACCATTTCATGCAGTAACTTCTCAGACATGTCTCAACTTGAATTTTTGAATTGTTGTATTAAATTAAGTATCTATATAATATATTATTTCATTCCAAGATTTTCTTGGAAATGCCATGGTAATTATTAAACTGTTCTTTTCAAAGTATCAGTTTAAAGTAATATTGGGTAAAAAGTATACCAAAAAATCAGCTATTCAGAGCAGAGTGGTTTTCTTCATACAGATATCTACAATAATGACAATTAATACAGATGCCCAAACACTTGCAAAGAAATATTTTAAGTACTGCAAAATCACTGTGAGTAATTTTCAGTCACAGACACTCTTTTATCTTTTCTACTGTTTAAGGGTAGTGGATATTTAACAGTAGCAGGGCAACAGTAATGGTGCTAACACAAGAGAAGGAAATTATTTGTTAGAACTTTTCAAGAGCATTAGAAGTTCTGTTATGTGTACTAAGTATTAGATATACCCACAAACCAGTTTCCACAAAGTACTTGAGTGCCTAAAAGAGGAATGAAGCTATGTACTAAAGGTCTCCAAAGCATTTTAGCACCCAATACCACTGAAAGTTTCTGACGTTTTCCAGTGCTTCTGAGAGGTGATGTGTGTCTTTTCCTTCTGACCTACTGTATCTGTATCACTTGGTCCAGTGTTCAGAGAGGCACAAGAGGATCAGAATGGGAGTGTTCTGGTATCTTCTGCAGAGCAGCCATTCTCTGATCTGGATTCCCACTGATTTCAGAACTTGTCAGCTCTTGGGGATTGTGAGTGAACTCATAGTGAATCAGGTTACTTTGATAAATGTGTCATGCCTCTTGGAGAGGGACTGCCTCTTGCTGAGTTGCCTCAGGCATGCTTACCCCTAGTTTGGAACAAAAGAATTAAAATTTTATCTACTTTTCTTGAAATTTTGTTGAACCGTAGTCTACCTTGATGTCGTCATTTAAATGCAGACTGCAGAACAAGCTCAGAAGTACACATAATAATAAATCACAAGTGAAGGCTGAAATCACAAGTGAAACTCTGGACAGTGAACCAGAGCTGCTCCCTACCAGCATTTTAAATTACTCAGCTAAATCATGTGGAGATTGTTAGCTGCGGCTGCAATGTAGTTCAAAGCAAAAGTACTGCTTGCTATATATGGTTTCACTTTGCTCTAGAGATCATTCAGCATATGTCTGAGATGATCCTGAAGAAGGTAGTGCTGACACATTTTACTTGCACTCTTTGTACTATGTACAGGAAGAGAGAGGAGGCATTAAACAAAGAGGTCAGGAAACTGGTTGTTCATATATATGTATGAAACTGCAGACTAAGTAGGCTCACAGCTTTGTGATCTCAGGCACACAGGCATTTTGGACTTCAGAATGCATTTCTTCTTGGTCTGACCAAAGAAACTTAGCAATAGTGCAAATTTAATATGTAAAAGAATTTTGCACAAGGGGTTTTGTGGGATGCTCTTTCTGTGTGCTTTTAAGTCAAAAACCACTTCTCAAATTCTTGTCCTTGCAAAACCAGCATGGAAGTCTGATCTCTGGGAGTGTTTCTGTGAAACTAGTTTTGAGGTGCTGAGCTTGTGTCTTTGCAGAGAGGAACATCACAAAGACATGCTGCCAATTCAGTAGTCTGCAGCATTTATGATCAGTCTTCAGCTGCCATTTAGAAAGGCTGAAATTTTGAAATAAGAAAGCTTTATTATCTTGTGTCAATGTTATTACAATATTAACTTCACATAGATTCCAAGAACTCTGTGTTGTATTTAGATTTGTGTCCTGTGAGTTATGCTTAACAGTTTGGGGATTTAATAATAAATTAAAATACAGACAGCACCCACTCTGGAGCTAGATGGATTATCTCATTGTAAGATACTGGAATGGGAGAAGATAAAAGCAAAACCAGTTGTATTTTATAATTTATTTTAATCTTATATAAGTTTAAGGGTTTGTATCAGTATGTTCATATATAGATGTATTAAATCTCTAGTTCTTACTTAAGAAAGCTTCAAATTTCTTAAAGGCTTAAAAAAATACTTAGATAAAAAAATCAGTATACTAAATATTTTATACTGGAGGGATGAGAGAGAACTCCCCCACTGTATTTGACATCCTCCCCTTGCTCTGATTAACCAAAAACCCCCTAGTTTTCCAAGGATATTCATGTGTGCAAGGTTTTTATATCTTACAAATCTAATAAGAGCAGAAAAATTGCTCAAAAAGTTCTCTTTATACTCATCTTCATAGGTAGCAAATAAAATCAACAACTGGTTAGTCAATGTTAATAATTAATAAAAGAATTAATAAAAGAATTAATAGAAAAGAATCTTCTGTCTGTTCCTTCATCGATCCTCTCTTTTGAATGGATGAAGTTCCAAGCAGTATTTCTGGAAAATGTCAAAGTTTTGACTTACCATAATTGAAGTCTAAACTCTTAATAAATCTTAATAAAATTGTGCAATATCCCTGTAAGAAAAGTCCTCTGTTAAATGCTACATTAAATGAAATATTTTTGCTCATTTTGCTATCTAAATACCATTCCTTTAATAATCAGAATAATATTCAATGGAGAAAATTGCTTAAGAAATAAAAAGTTGTTATAGGTTGCAGAAGGTGAATCCCTCTATCCACCTCTTGAAGTTACAGTCCTGCTCTCAAAATGGATACTTTGTATTTACAAGGTTAATATCTGTTAATTTTATTTTTTTTTAAAAGGGACGGGGATTTCTGAGGATTAGGAATCTTCTATTCTGCCATGACAGCAGGACTTGTTCCTGTCTCTTCAGTGGAGCTGCTTCTCTTTTGGCAAATTGTTTTGCCATTATAATGCTATTTGCCTGACTTTTCACTTGCAGCAGAAAAAAAGACAAAGATCTGGTCAGGTGCCACTTGCACCCCTCATTTGCCTGTAATAAGAAAACAACTTGATGCAAAACTGACAGTGGATTTTTTTTTTTTTCCAAGGGGATGCTTTGGGGTAGAAAACTGCATTCTATTCTAGCTGTTAGCTTGACCTATTTGTTTGCACATCAGTAAGCATCTCTCTTTAGAATTAATAAGAAAACTCTGTGTGTTATTAGGAGCTTCCTTATGTTGATAACCAAGTTTGGCTAATTAATGTGAGCGATCAATTAGTATACTTAGGAGGGGTAGTTATGGTCTACAGTTTCTAGTCTCCCTGACCACTTCTTCCCAAAAAGGGATTTGTGTGGGAAAACAATTCACTATTAACCTTGTGGTCTCCAGTGGATGCAAGAAGCAAGGGGGATCACAGCAAAACTTCTTCTTCTCTTTGATCTTTTTCAGTAATAATTTATTTCCACGGGAACTATCTGAAGAGGAGCTGTACAGTTTGACAGGTCTTAATTAACAGAGAATTAAGCTGCAACTGTAATAACAGATTATGTCTGGAACTGTTTGCTGTCCCTGAGACATAGTGTCTTGAACAGTCCGTATCCTTACAGCTAAACCCTCTTTTTCACTGACATGGTGGAGATACTCAAACCTGATGAATTGAAATTACGTCTTGAAAGTCCCCAAGCCCATCTTGGAAGCTTTTTAGGAGAGTGCTGGTTAGTCTGGGGAGTGTTTTAGTAATTTAGCGATGTAGTTGAGAGAGTGAAGGTTTAAGCTTAACTTGTTGCTTCTTAACTTTTATGTTTTGAAAACAAGTGTACTGCTTGCTTTTTTGAAGTTATGGGATACTCCTGAAAGGACCATTTCCATTCCTATGTGGCACATGAACCTGCAGACCTTCCCCAATTCTGGAGTGGTTGAGGGAAAATTCTCCTGCTCTCTGAAGAGTTAGTTACCTGGTTTTCCTCAACATGCATTTCACTTCCTTCTCCCATCAGGCTGAACATCTCAATGCCAAGTCATTAGCCATCTCATGTGCCCACAATTGTTCTGCTGCAATATAAACTTCTTCCTCTGGGGAAAAGAAGAATGCTCTGACAAGAGCTCTGATAAGAAAAGGGCAAATTCAAAATGAAGCCTGGTTAGATTTTCTACAAAAGGCTTACAGCATGTGTGTGTTCTCTGGTAGAGCACACTGCATGAGAAACAAGCACAATTTCCTTCTGTGGCAGCTGTGGGCTGCAGCAATACCACTGGAATCACAGGTGAGTGGCACTGCCACTCCCATGATGGCTCTCATGATAAAACCACGCTTAGATACTTTTGCTCCTGCTCACTATCTCTCTACATCTCAAAAGACCTTACTGCTTGGGAAGCTTCAAAAATTCACAAAACTAGGTGTGTCCACTTAGTTTTGCGTGTCCACACAAAACTAAGATGGCCTTATTTACAAGCAGAGAAGCCTATCCTTTCAGGTGAAGAAGGGCAGACCCAGAGTATTAATGCTGTGCTGAAAGCAGGAAATCTGACGTTGAGTCTCTCATGTTTTGGGGGAAGTGTCTCTCAGTTTTTGTTCCTTATCTGTAGAGATTATTTCTATTTTTTATGTGCTTATGTCGTGTGCTTGTGACAACGTGGGCTTGGTCACAGCGCAAGCAGCTACAGACCCACTATGGAGGGATGCTGCAGCCACAGGAGGACTCCACACACTGTGAGAATTATGAAAAGTAATAACCAGGTATACGGAGCTCTCTAGATGATGGGGATTTCATGATTTGCAATTCCTTAGAATATGTAGAAAACTCTCCCTGGATGAATAAGGATTATATTTATGTTTCATTTCCTCATTGTGCAAGGAGCCTTCTCTGGTTTTAAGTAAGGAAGGGATTGGTGCTAGATGTTAACATATGACAAAATTGCTTGTGATTTTATTTTTTTTTACTAAAGTTGTGGGGGACTAAACTAAACTAAAGGGTGGGGGAAAGCATGTTTATTCTGGCATCACTGTGATTTGGCTGTCTGTGTTTGTACATAGAATGTAATCACCTCTCTACAGCTCTGCAGCACTGAAATCATACAGAAATATGGTATTTGTACTACCTCAAAAGGGAGACACTAGCTATAAATACATGCTATGAAATATTCAGCATGCCTTCCTAGCACAGGGAGTTTGAAAGGCGTGCTGCTAACGCTGGTGTAACAGTGTCTCTTTTGATTTCACACTCAATACGGTTTGTGCCAGATGAGGATGCTGCATGGACAGATGATGCCTGTCAGTAGCTGGCTTGGGGACTGAGAGTGGTGAGTAAAGGTAATTGAAAGAGTAATTAGATTCTAATTAGTAGCTGTTAAGGCATCTGCTTTCCTAGCTTGTTTTTCCTTGCAATGTTATGCAGTCTTCCTGTGTGACAACCCACAAACAGATTTAGTAAGTGCTGTGTGTTTCAGATGACTTGAAGCTTCACGGTTCCACATTTTGTTGACCTTTTGCAAACTAAAGGATTTGGAGTTTTGGCTGTGACACAAGCAGCTCATAAGGAACAGTGTCAGCCATGTGTAAAGCAGGATACATATATATCAATGGCACTAATGCCTCTCACATTGTGCTATTGTCTTAAATAGTCACAAGAATAAGAAGGGCAAATGTAAAAAGCTGCTCCAGCCTCCCTGATTTCTTGACATCATAGCTTACGGTGTCTTCTCCTGGGCCCAGGATGTATTTGGTACTATCTGCAGGCCTAGCTCTGTATTATCTCTCTAGCCCTTTTCTGAGCTTTCTGTGCATGCCATGGTAGTATCTGACTGACCAGCCTGAACTAGTGATTCCTGTAAGACAGTGGTGGGCTTCAATTATCTCTAGATTTAATGGAGGATAAGGCAACTACTTTGGGAGGTCAGCTCCACAGTTACAGTATTACCTTAGCATGTGTGTGTAGTTTCATTGCAAATTTCAGTGCCTAAAAAAAAGGGGTGTCTTTGTGCTCCTATGCGAGAAATCTCTTACATAAAACACATATCCTTCATAAAGATGTGAATAATTTTGTTTCTGAAATGTCTGAAACTGCTTGAGGTTCCTGCAGCTCCCAGTGCCCACACTGATCTATAGGGTGCCTCTGAAACCCTCAGGATTATTGGTCTACCCTCTGCTTTTCTGACTGCAGGTTAAGACCATTAGGTTACTACCAGTTAAACCAAGCCTGTGCTAAGAAGGGATGTGCCTAACCTTTATGCTGTTTCTGGGCAGTGCATAGCATATTCTAGCATCTGACTTTGTGTCTTGAACTTGGTTGGACTCGTGTATGTGTGTGCCTTCCATGAGCATGCACTTCAGTGACCCTCCAAACCATGACCTAACTTCATTTGTCTAGTTGTTTTGGTTCTTAGCAGAATCCTCACAGTGGAAATTAAAGTACAGTTCACCTGATCATGTAAAAGGTGTCTACTTCAGGATGTAATGAAGCAGTTCCTGGAATGTTCCTGCCTAGCTCCCTGCTCTCTGCAGGACTATGGAAGGATCCTATGGTGACTTGGCCCAGATATATGTGAGATAGAACTATGATTCGGTGAATTCCATCCTTTGCTGTCTGGAGCTTTGAAATCTGTAGAGTAAACTTTCTAATCAATATCAAAGACATGAGATCATGTTTCTGGGCTCAGCTGCTGGCACCACAGGGTATATGTGGCACTGGAAGTGGAACAAGTTCTGTTTCCTCTTTAATCTGATTCAAACTAATTTCTACCTACATTCCCAACCCTGTCTTTTCTGTCAACAGCCTTCAGTGATTCAAAAAAAAAAAAAAATTTAGGCTCTACGATCATCACGAGCAAGAACTCTTTAATGTTGTAAGTAAATACATTATGCTATTTATGTTTCACTAGTCTCTGCTCTAAATAGGTGCCTGTCCCTAACAGAACAAGCTGTCCTGAAACTTTGCTAATGCAGATATATTACTATCTTGGCAACCACCTCATTCGTACACTCAGACTTCCCAGTAACTCAGGTTAGAAATTACCCAGGAGTTAAGGAAAAAAAAAGTCTCAGATGTAAAGAAGAGACTAAGCATAGTAAAATAATTATTTAACAACAACAAAAAAAGGTATTTTTCTAAGCATTTTCAAGAGGATTATAATGCCTTTCTTCCATGTGATAGGTACTAAATTTCCTGTTTGGTCATTGAGAGACTTTTGATTTTCCCATTCTATTTCTAGCAATACAGCCTTAGTCTATTGCCTTTTAGCTCGAGTGACAGAATAGATATTGCGGCTAAGTGTATGTTTTCCCAGGAAGCTGTTCTTGCAGGAGAAAAACACTTGGTAGAGTCTCTCAGGACTCCTCCATCACTTGGACAGCTTATCAGTTCATATGCTGCTGTTGTTTACCACCTGCTTTTAAATCTCTGCAGGTCACATTCTTGTAATAATTTTAGTTTCAGGTACCCACAACCTGGAATATTTGGCAATGCCGGTATTCGTAAAATAAATATGTCTGGGAATGTTCTCCAGCATGGAGACCGACTGGCACAGAATAGCCCACATCCAACTGTTAAACTAGTTTAACCTAGGATGATTGCATCCAAGCTGCCTGCAGGGAACAGTCACAATGGGAGCTAACTCTTAAGATGTACCTTTAAATTGTTTGTGAAGGTGCTAATTGGTCCAGGTCAAAATAATGTTAGGGACCTTTCTAGTGATTAAACATTCAGAAAATTAAATTCTAGCGCCTGGGAATTATTCTTGGTGCTGTTTAATAATTACCAGTAGAAATAAATCTTCTGTTGCTGTTAGTTTCATTGCTTTTATTTCAAACTACGGCACTTTTTCTGTCCACTAGCGAGGTGGCATCTAGGTTTGGCCTGGATGGTTTTTTTAAGCTTAACTGCAATTGGATACTGTTTTGAATAGTATTTTGAGAGCCTTTCCCAACAAAGTCAACAATATTTCTGGCTCCAGTGTTGTGTTTGGGTTTTTGTTTGTTTGTTTTGTTGTTGTTGTTAGTTTGGGGTTTTTTAAGGTCACTTTTAGCGCTTTTGATTCAAACTGGTGTAGGTCAAACCAATATCAAGCCTCTTATGTTTACATATGACTTATGTTTATTACCTTGAAAGCATGAGATAACTTTCACTGTGTGTTAAAGCAACATATCAGATCTTAATTTCAAGCTCATGAGACTTACTGTCTCAAAAATCTTATCCAAGAATATTTTTATACACTGTAAAAGTCCAATGCCCTACTTTGTCCATTTCCCATGTTCGCCATGTCAGTGATTTAAATTTTTCTCAAGTTTAGTTTTTAGGTATGTGACTTTGGTCTTTTACTTCAGGATACAACTTTATAATTGCTTTTTCCTGTTCTGGATCTCTTCTATTCAGCTCTTGTGAGACTCCAGCAAGTACACCTTCACTGTGTAAATTCTCCAGTTAACGTGATTTCATCAAGGCTGTTGCAGTGCTTTTAAGATAAATGTCAATTTTTTTTCATGTAGTGAAAAAACAGTGACGCCGTTTCTGTCAAACTCAGCATCTATAAGTGATACATTTTTGCCTGGACATTTTCAGAGTAGTGATTTTCAGTTTTCTGATTTTCAGACTGAGAATTTTTGGCCCTTTA
This sequence comes from Pachyramphus minor, assembly GCA_013397135.1. NCBI lineage: Eukaryota > Metazoa > Chordata > Aves > Passeriformes > Tyrannidae > Pachyramphus > Pachyramphus minor. Next base: position 46,521 of record VYXB01007067.1, on the reverse strand, counting down.
TATAGTGAATGTAAATACACTTGCCTTCTCTTAATTAAAGGTCACACATCCTTTAAAATGGTATTTGGATATTACAGAGTGAAAAAACATTGTTCCAGCTCGTTGCCTCGGGGCACTTCTGGAATCAGGATGTTAGTACAGATGTATTTTTTATCTGATCATTCTGGTCCAGTTTCTTTAAAATACAGACTGTGCAAATTTTAAAAGCAGTTCCAGTCTATAAGAAAACTTTTCAGGTTCTTATACATTTCTTCCATGTTTTTGGGGATATTGATCAATTTAAGACACACAGAGAGACAGGGGACCTGATTATTTTCTCATATTCCATAATAAGTCTTTGGGGGTTCTAAAATAGGAGTATGAGTTATGAGTACTTTGGAATTAATTTAGCTTTTACTCAGGAGAGCAAAAATTCTTTTCATTCTCAAATTCCAGTGGGAATATGCTGACTTAGAGCTGCACTGCACTTGGCTTTGTCCCATCTCAGTATCAAAGCCTGAGAGAACAGTAAAATGAGCACTGGGAAGGATTCCCATCATGCAGTTTCACTCTACACAGAACTAAATTAGATAATCAGTGGGACAAGGCACCCGACCTTAAACATATTGTAAGTATTTGCAGGATCAGAACCTGATACAGATTTCTGGAATGCATTCTTTGATTAAAGAGTGGAAAACAACTTGCAAAACAAAAGAATACCTTCCTCTTAAGACTACCTTTTTTTTTGTTTTTTTTTTGTTTGTTTTTTTTTTTAATTTCATGTCTCTGCTGATTTATATTTATGCAAGTATTTATGTTGCTGCATTTTCTTTTTGGCCACATGAATAAATATGGGCAATATTACTCTTTAAAATAATCATTGGTATCTTTCCTGACAGAATAACTGCATACTTGAGAACAGTTTGTGCTGCCTACATATTCTGTGGAATTAAAGCTTGAAGTTATTTTCTAAATATCAATCTCCACAAAATGGAAAAACAGATCTAAAATGAGCAGAGAATTAGGACAGATAGGAAACTGTCATTAAGAATTATGTTGTTATTTTGTCATTTTCTCTGCAGTTGCCATTGTTTCAGAACTTTAATGTACATTTGTTGTTTCCAGAAAGAAATAGTAAATTAAAATTGCCTGTGTAAATGTTTTGTAAGCAAAATTTCAAGGTTTACTTTCAAAGTAGTTTCACAGTCCAGTGAGTTGCAGAACGTTTACAATTCATGGCTCTTAACACTGATGTTAAAGAAATGCACCGAAGCAATACCTGGTTGACATTTCTATGAATTGTATTCCTGTTCACTTTTGCAGGCTGAGTTACCTGCTGTCAGTTCAAATAATATGGAAAAATGGGAGCTGTATAATGATAAACGTGTCTTCTTACCTTGTAATCAAGGTGTTTCAGTGATCAGCAAAAATGAGAAACTGAAGGTCGCTGTCTAGCAATTCATTTAGGATGATACAAATTGACAGTAATTAGAACTAAAATATTACAATTGTGGTATGAAATTGGACTAAATATTGCTTTACTTAATTGCTGTATTCATTCCTGCCTTGTGGAACATATTCTACAATAAGTTAAATCTCAGATGATATGAAACCTTCATCTTAGTTTAGGATATCTCCTTGATTCTGTTCAGATGTGTTGCATGATCATCTATAGCAGAGGAAGTATTAGAAGCACACCTCAAAGGATGTTTTTGTGCTGAAAGAGTCCAGACAGTACAAAATACCAGTGAATCAAGAAAATAGGCTAAATAACCTCTTAGGTTTCCTCTGTCTCTACTTTCCAATTCTCTATTAATGACTAGTCATTTCTTCAAGACATAAAATACTACTGAGCAAATAATTTTTCAATTTGATTCTCCAAAAAGTCCTGTCCTTTTTTGTCCCACAGAATGCTGTTATTTTCGTTTTATATTTTGCTCTTTTCTAAAACTGTTGTCTGTTTTAATTTTTTTCCAAAGGGTCGTATCTACTTCCTTTGTCAGCTTTTTCTCCTATTCCTATATTGCAATTCATTTTGCACTGCCTATAGTGCTGCTGGCTGTGTAAGTCCTGTGATGTTTTTGCCAGCTGCCTGGACAGGAGCTTACAGGAATATGGAATCAGGCAGAAGTGAGAAGACAGGTTTTTGCAGGTATTTCTAAGTGCTTATTTTCATATTCTCGCTAACAAAAGAAATTACTTTTTCAGAAAAACATTATCCCACATATACCATTAAAAATGAGCTGGCTGACTGAGGAAGAATATTTACTTCTTTGTCCAGCTGCTGGAGTTAAGCTACTGTTGTTATACAGAGGCATATTCACAGTTGATGGGGTAGGATCAGGAGACTTGTCAAGGAAATCGGGAATCAGAATAAAACTCTAAATGCTAACATGAATGTGTTTTGCTTTCCTATTCTCTAACCTGCATGAGTCATATTTCAAAATGGTTACAGCAAGATTTATCTAGTTCACCAAGTTTTGACCTTGAGTTCTTTTTATGGTCAAGTAAACTCCTTGGATAAGATTTTCATCTCTCCTTCTTTAGTAGGAAAAAAAAAGCATGAAGGTGCTCCAGAAACCTTGATTCCAGGTCTAGAAGGGCAGGGGGTGAGAGGGAGGTGTTTTGCCCAATGTAAGCACTACAGAGGGCAGCTTCATAGATTGTCTTCTGGGTGTCCCTTTGCAAGCCCTTATATGTGTGGGGAGGCAGGTGACACAACACACCTCCCAGCACTTCTGCCTTTTGGGTTACACTTGCTATGTCTATTTGTAGGTAATTTAACTCCCTGTATGTGAGAACTGAAATAGCAGCAGCTGTTCTAACATTTCCACATGAACAGAGTGTGATCAGAAGTTATATTTGTCATCCCTAAACTAGTCTGGGGAATGCCAAGATTACAGTTTTGAATATTCATCCCATATATATAGTTATGAGTACTGGAGAATATGAGTGGAAACATTGCATCTGGAGACTTGTATATTTGGATGCAAGGCAGATTAAGCTGGTTTTGGAATGAATATGCAGACATTAGGGCAAGGCAGTGAATCAAGCAAGTGCACAATGCACTATAAAAAGGCTTGCTATAAGATGGGCCTCGTCTCATTCCCATTACAGGCCAGCATTCCCTCAGAATGACTCAGTATTACCTCAGACACCAAGATGCTAGTGAAGGTAAAATACAGTATACTTCTCTACAGAGTGAACAGCTGGCAGGGACATATGCACTTCTATGTATTTAATTTTGGCTCCTCTTCTGAATTGCATTCTGGAAAGGTTTGCCTCTCTCTTTATTAACAGTAGGAGAAGACCAGCTTCCTAGAGTAGGTAGTAGGGTCTGACTCACTTGAGGTTGTGAAGTGTCAAGGCTCCCTCTCACTGACATTTTCATTATCCATCAACCTGGCAAAAAGACTGTAGGGCCCTCGTCGCCACTGGGACTCTGCAGCAATCTAACTGCTGTGCAGTGATTATCCTGCTGGCAGAATGAAACCAAACCCCTTTCCACACTGATGGCAGAGTTTTAAGGTCTAGTGCAAAATAACTTTGGAAAGAGAAGCCAGAGTGTACTGAGCATCATCCATCAGCCAGGGCAGAATGTCCTGGTCATCACCTCTCAGACAGGCACAAAATAGACTGTTGCTTTTGATGGTCTCCAAATCTTTGTGTTCCTTATCCTGGAAGCATTGCTGGTGAAACTGGCTCTGCACCACAAAGGGCAAAGCAAAAGATATGTCCCAAACCCACACCAAGATCTGCAGACCTGTTCTGTGCTGGTGTGAGGAGTACTCCAGGAGCACCCTGAGGTTGGGAATTACTGGGTGACTGCATCAGTGCCATCATATCATTGGAGCTGCTTTTCTTAGTGACTATAATCAGAAATAAAATAGGTCACTAAATCACAGAGAAACTGTAACGTTATTTCTCAAAATTGCTGGCTGTGTTTCTATTCACGGATTGCATTCTGCTTACAGAATTCCCCTTGCAGCTGTCACTAGATACAATCCTTTGCATGACACATACTGCTATGTAAACTTAGTCACTCTTTGTAAATGACTGCTGTGACTGTCTCTTAGTTGAGTGACTTGACAATGAAAATAAAAGAAAGCCAAAAACTCCATTAGCACAACAAAGGATAATCACAGAATCACAAAATATGCCAAGTCAGAAGGGACCCACAAGGATCGTTGAGTCCAATTCCTGGCCCTGTACAGAACCATCCCCAAGAGTCGCACAATGTGCCTGAGAGTATTGTCCAAATGCTTCTTGAACTCTGTCACACTTGGTGCTGCGACCGCTTTCCTGGGAAGCCTGTTCCAGTGCCCAACCACCCTCTGGGTGAAGAACCTTTTTCTAATATCCAATCTAAATCTCCCCTGATACAACTTCAGACCATTTCCTCAGGTCTTGTCACTGGTCACCACAGAGAAGAGATGAGTGTCTGTCCCTCCTCTTTCCCTCACAAGGAAGTTGTAACTGCAATGAAGCCTCCCCTCAGTCTCCTCCAGGCTGAATAGACCAAGTGACCTCAGCCACTCCTCATACAGCTTCCCTTCAAGGCCCCTTACCATCTTCATTGCCCTTGTTTCGACATTCTCTAAGAACTTCATATCTTTCTTATGTTGTGGTGCCCAAAACTGCACACAATATTCAAGGTGAGGTTGCACCAGTGCAGAGCAGAGCAGGACAATCCTCTCCCTCAACCAGTTGGTGATGCTTTGCCTGATGCCCCCCAGGACATGGTTGGCCCTCCTGGCTGCCAGGGCACTGCTGACTGATATTCAGCTTGCCGTTGACCAGGACTGCCAGCTTCCAGCCAGGGAAGTGATAGAGTGTCTTTGGTGGGCACCTGGCATCCAACCAGGGTCAAGCCATCACACAAACAAAAGCAATGTAAACTACTGTGAGGATTGAAACAACAAAGAGTAGCAGTCAGCATGCATCAGCCTCATGCAAGAGTGCCAACAAAACAATATTTAATCTGATTCCAAAAACTTCCTATTAATATATAAGGGAAAAAGCACAGAGCCAGCAGAAAATCAAATAAGAGTTAGACAGCAGGTCAGAAAGTGGGGGTACCATTGTTCAAGCATTTGCAGAGAAGCAGAGAATGATGTCAGTATCAAAAAGTTTGGTATTTTCATCCACAAAGGTCAAATGTTTTTTGTTCCTTGATCAACTTACTGAGAAGTGTTGATGATTTACTATAGAACTTAGGCAGTTTTGTCATAGTTTTGTTTGTTTGTTTTTCTCAGAGGAATTTTAGCTACAGAGGAAGTCGTGCAGCTGATTAAATAAAGTTTATGTATATTGTCTCACAGAATGGCATATCTCTGGAGTAAAGGATAAATGCAACAAAGATAATCTGTGACCTTCAAAAGCAATAAAAGCTACATGTGTATTCNAGGATAAATGCAACAAAGATAATCCGTGACCTTCAAAAGCTACATGTGTATTTCAGACCACACCAATTGCATGTGAAATAATACCCTCACATTTAATCTTAAATTCTGAATTTTCAGGAGACTTTTTTTCTGTGTTATCAGTGAAATGAAAATCTAAATATCTGAGCGGTTTTGATTTGGTTGAAATTTGGCAGTATTTTGTAGTTCCAGCAGTAAGGATGTTTTGGCATAGATAAAACAAAAGATGCTTACATTGCTTCTAGGCTGAGCAGGAGGGCTTGGACAATAGGGGTTGAAGCAGTTGACTGAAGCTACCACGCTGAGACTGATTTCTTGACAGGTATTTGAAAATTTCCAGCAAAATGGAAACAAAATTTGCCTTCAAACTTTCTTAATCATGGATCTTGCCTATGGGAAATTCTTTTCCAATTCTTTAGCAGAGGTTAAGAGAAAGGTCAAAGCTGTAGACATTTTTATTGCTCCCCAAAGCTTCCAGACTAATTTGTTTGTTTGTTTGTTCAGTGTTAGTTGTAAGAAAGTTCTGTTCCTGAATGTAATTCATCCCATTATCCACAGCCAGCACAGCATGTTAGCATGCTGCAAACTGTGCAGGATCCTGTACCAGGGTCTGGGCTACTGAATGACATGGAGATGCAAATCTGCACCATTCTGAATGTTTGAGAATGTCCTTGGAGATATGAAGCCCAAAATACTCTTGTTCAGTAATAGTGAGCTGCTGCAGTTTCAGACAATAAGCACTGAAGGCAGCAGTTAAGGCTGGGTCAGCATCTACTGATGCAGAGAATTAGCAGTTCTTGCTTTGGAGACCTGACAGAAAACATATGTTCCTGGATGGTAGGGTGGAAACTTTACATTGTCTTTTCAGGTGTGTATTTTCTTGGAAAAGGCCTATATGCTCCAAGTCAGCTTTCACCTTCAACCGAACAGGTTTTCTCACTCAGTAGCTGCAAACTTCCCATTACACTTCCTTCCCTCTACTAATTCAAATAATATTCTTCCTCAAACTTATCTAGCTGTTAATCATCAATGAATTGATCTTTTCCAACCAACTCAATGAATGGTATTGTTATATGTGGTGAAGGACAAGGAAAAGTTTGAAAATGTTGGTGTTTTTATCCATGATGTTTCTCTAGTTCTTCTGCCTTCGTTTAGATATTGCATGAGAATGGCCTGGGTCAGCTGGTGAAGCTGTGTCTTCCCACCACAGTTCTCCAGGACCTCTTTCAGGAAGGCTTCAACTCCATCCATTCCTACACTCATGGCTTGGCTTCGCGAATGAAGATTTCAAAGGGCTCTACCCACACGTGCTACAGGCACGCTGATGGCTGAAAAGGCCAATGCGCGACAGACAAGTCCAGTTGCAAAAGGGACAAGAGAAAGATTCCCCAGGCGGCAACGACTGGACGCGATTCTTTCTGAGTTGTCTTTTCTCCTCGAGAGTGATCCTGCATGTGTTCTCAAAGGAGGCAGCAGCGTTATAGATGGTTTGTCTCCAGGCCTCCCGATTGGAGGCCAGAGTAGATAAATGGTGATGATCAATATGGCCAAGGCTGAGATATTGTTTCAGGGAGTCCTTGTATCTCCTCTTTGGGGCTCCTCTCTTGGAGCTCTCTCTTGCCAGTGGCAAGTTCACTGTGGAGCACGATCTTAGGGAGGCAGTGGTCCTTCATCCTGGCGACGTGCCCTGCCCAACGCAGCTGTGTTCTCAGCAGCATGGCCTCGATCCTTGTGACTGCAGCCTGTTCAAGAACAGACGTATTGGTCACATAGTCTGTCCAGTGGATATTCCTACACTGAATGCATTTTAAAGAATTTCCTGAGTCTCCTGCTCCTCTCATGGTCAATAATACTCTACAGTCAGCAGTACTAAATGCACTCAGAGAAGGCCACATTTAAGGATGGATATTCTACCATGCCTTGGCCTAGAGCCGGGCTGTGCTCAGTCCAGAACTCTGGCTCTAAATCAGAGTGTGAGTGGCTTTTATTGACTGTATCTGCTGTGGATCTGTTTGAGGACAAGGTTAGTGCCATGTGTCCAGACATGTAGCTTTTTCTTTTACTTGAGTTGTGTGATGAGTAGTTTCGGAAAGGATGAGGGAATTCTGCTGAACAAATTAAGACCACTTTTCCAGGGCCAGCTGATATCTTGAAGGAAGTTTGTTGAATCACCTCAGTACAGAGACAGGGGCTGGGCTAAATGGATAAACTGCATGGTCCAATGCTTCAGACTGGGCCTAGGACCCTTCTGCGCAGTGTGCGCAAGCATTTCATGTAAGTGCCAGACACTTTGTGATATACAGAACTGAAGTGAGCTGTTCTTTGGCTTCTAAAAGGGTTTCATATCAATGCATGAATGATACAGCACGTGATAAAAAGTGTAGAGACCCACTCAGCCTGCAGCTTGGAAAGTTTGTTTGCACATCTATGGAGGAAATTCCATACCTCCCATTGTGCACAAGCAAACAGATATTTGCAGATACATATTTTTCAGTATCATGACTTTTTGCACATGGGTACATATCAGAAAATGTACATATGAATGCTTAAGGTCGACTTTTGAGCAATACTAGTTCTAAAGATCAAAGAAGGAAACAACACATGATGTGTCCAACAGCAAGGCACTGCACAGTGTTCAGGTCTGCTCAAAGGCAATGTGAGAACCATTCTGCCAAATGCAATGAATTTGATTCAGAATTGCTGAGAATAGAAATGTACCCATGAAATGCTTTCAGATAAAGAACAACACTATACATTTGATGAATTAGTGACCAAAGCAGAACACAGAGAAGAGATGAACAACACAAGGCTGCAGAGACTCTTCACACAAAACAAAACAAAAAAATCCTGAAAGTAAGAAAGTAAGAACAGGGAAACACTAAATTGATTCCTCTGGCATAATGTATAGTCCCCATCACTAGTAAGGTTTTCGAGAACAAGCTTAATAAACAACTGATAAGGTAGATGATATCTGAAAACTGTATTCATGTAACTGTTCCTGCTTTGTGCAGAGGAGGAGACTAGTCTAGATGACCTTTGAGAGCTCTACCAACCGTATTTTTCAAGCCTGTAGCAGTGTTCTCTTTACCACCCACCTTGTCAGCACTAGAATCAAGTCATGACTCAGATTTATCGGTGTAACTAAAGTCAGTGAACAAAACTGGCTGGCTGTGTAACAGCCCATTGAGTCGTTTCTGTTTAGCATAGATTTTTTGCCTAAATGGACCCAAATACAAGGCTATAGAGAGAAGGTGGTCACTCACCTGCTCTGGGCTTGCCCAGTGAGCAGCACAGGTCTGTGGGGTGGAACAGATGTGAGTGCCAAGTTGCCATTTTTCCTCTGTCCCGTAAAAATCCTATTATGCCCTTGTCATTGTATCAAATTAGTCTATGATACAATACAAATGCAGGAAACCTTATCATCACTTTTTTTATTGCTTTAACATAATGGCCCAAGGTAGGAGAGAGCCCTCCTGTGCTGCAAGGCAGTGGAAACATTCATCACAGAGAACAGCTCCTGTGCAAAATGCGCATCGGGATGGGGGAGGAAAATTTGCAGCATCCAAATGCATAACCTGTGGCAGGAAGCAGTGCTGAGATAATTACATGTGCTTGATGCTATTCCAAGATTAGGAGATTTAGGTATCTCCACTGCTACAAATTAAACAAGAGGGTTAAACTGGTCTGCCAGCTGCTGTTAGCCTGGACCCAAAAGAATAGTCCTTAGTACAGACTTTGGTTTTGACCAGTTCACAAACTTAGATTTGCTTGAAGTAAAATATAAGTAGATAAAATGGCTAAAATGGTTTTGAAGAATGAATTGTTAGACCTTGCAGTGGGGATGTGCAGCTATCACCCTTGTGAACTTGCTGGACTTTTGCCCTGGAAGTCTAATTAAATCCATTTCTCATCAGATGCTTTGGCAGCTGAGTAATAGCTACAGTATGTGCATAGCAGAAGGAGGGCATTCTGCAAACCTGTGGAAATTACTTCCACTGCAGACAATGGGACTCTTCATGTGAGTTACTCTCCACAGGATTAGATCTTTGGCTTTAGAGAAGAAACACCAAAATCCCGCATCGGGATGGGAAAGGGGGAGAGCTAGAGGTTCCGATTACCTCTGACAGCTTTGACTCATTTTTGATTATAAGGGGAAAATGGCAGAAGATTTAGTGAAGAAACAGAACTGCTGTTGGTGAGAAAACTTTGTACTGAACCTGGCAGTGGCTGTCTGCCATTGAAAGGACCTAAATGAGGGCAATGGTAGCATGGCAACAAATGCAAAACATTTTATCAGGCTAAGTAGTATTAAGTTGCTCTGCTCTGGGGGCAACGTAACTTCCCATTTCTGAGTTAGCTACTGGATAAAGTTATACATGGATGCTTAACAGTTATAACTTGCCTCAGCTGGAGCAGGGATAGTTCATATGCTTTGCGGAAATTTTAAATAACTTCTTAGGGAACGTTTTGCTTCATCTGTAACAGTTGGCTAGGGATTTTCAGTGATTTATTTTCAATCACACCTTCTGAGTTTAAGGTTTTAGCAAAGCTGTGAATGCTTTCTTCCTGGGGGTCCTGAGCCTTTTTGTGTGTGTGTGTGTTGGTGGGGGTTTTTTGTTTGTTTGTTTTTGTTTTGTGGCCCAGGGTCGTAATTTAACCCCACTCATTTCCCAAAAGTGAGAAAAATTGCAGGTGGAGATAAAGGCAGTCTAACAAGCAAAGTAAAAGTCATGTACAGAAAACAAAGTAAGGAATTCATTCTCCTCTTCTCATAGGCAGGCAGGTGTTCAGCTACCTCCAGGAAAGCAGGGATCCACTGAACAAAATGGAGAGTTGGGAAGAAAAATATCACTCTGAACATCCCCTCTGCCTTCTTCTCTCATCTTTATATGCTGAACATGATGTCATGTGGTGAGGGATATTCCTTTGGTCAGTTGCGGTCAACTGTCCCAGCTGTACCCCCTCCCAATTCTTGTGCACTCCCAGCCTCCCCACTGCCTGGGTGGTATGAGAAGCAGAACAGGCCTTGCTGCTGTGTAAGCACTGCTCAGGAATAACATCTTTGCGTTGCTATCTCTGTTTTTACCACAGATCCAAAACACAGCACCCTACTTGCAACTGTGAATAAAATTACCTCTATCTTAGCCCAAACCAGCACCCTCAGGAGCACAGGTCAGTTCTGTATGAATTCACTTTCATATTGGCCAGCTGGCATTTAGATGGCAAACTGGCATCTGTCAACAAGGCGGGTTAGGAGCATGATGCAAACTCAACATAGTCTATCACTAAAGAAGTAGATGAGAAAAGAGATTACTACTTCTATATTTATGTGGCTTGAAACTTTTCAGCTTCAAGGCTAGAATAGAATCTGAGGGGCTCTTACTTCAAACAGACGTAGTTGCATGACTGTTCAGTACAAAAGCGGAAAACCACATTGTTGTCTGTGCTTATTTACTGGGATTTAAGGGTAAGTGCTTGGATAGCTCCCTGTTGTAGAGGAGGGAGAGGCTGGTGCATGCCCACCATGCTGGGAGCTGCCTTGGTATGCACCCAGGCACTGAAGGAGATTTTGGCTTCTCTAGCCTAAGTAGAATGAAAAGCAGATTTCCCTCCTCTTCCCATCTTGTACTACATGTAGTCTGCTAAAACTGGGTAATCTGATGCAGCATACCTGATTAGAACAGCTGAATTACTATAGCAGTGGGGTGCAAGATGAACAACTTTCTGCACAGTCTGGCATTGAATGAGGCTGGGACAAAGGAGGAAAAATCCAAGACTGTAATTGCTCATTTTTCTTCAAGTAAAATGTTATTGTTACCAATGTCATCAATTTAGCCGTTGGTTTCCCAGCTGTTTTATGTTATAGAGCTTTAGCTCTGAAGTAAAAGAAGCAAAAACTGACATTGTATCACATTTTTACATATAATCATTCTCACTCAGCATCATAGCAATTTGATTATTCCAAGTGCTTGTAACCTGATGTTTTATGGCAAAACGCGTTTTTCTAGTGATAGAATGTCCAAGTTTTAATAATACTGAGCCATAATTTCGATATTAAATACAGACTACGTGAGCACTACCTCAAATTGCCACATGATGGCATGATGATGACATGTTAAAGCAAGTATCCTTAAGCATGTTGTGGTAGTCATAGCAACTACTGTTAAACGTAGTCTAAGTATGTTTTGTGGAGGAAAATATATTTCATTTTACATTTAGAGGTGCAAGTGATATTGCCTATTTTTTTTTAATTTAAATTTTTTAGACAGTCTTAAAAACAGCTACGTTGTACGGGTCTGACATTCTATTTGAAAAAAATACAGTTAAGAACATGATACATGGAGTTCTTGCCATAAGCCTTTCAAAGAATTCAATGGAAATCACTGAATATTAATTTTCTATTGTGGTTATTTCTTTTGTTTCTGTGTTTGGGTTTTGGTTTGGTTTTGTGGGGGTTTTTTGTGGGTTTATTTTTGTTGTTTTTTTTTTGGGGGGGGGGAGAGGTGTAGGGTTTGATGGGGTGGTGTTTGTTCGTTTTTCTGTTTCCTGGGGGTTTTCTTTTTGCAGATCCTTCTTTACAGAAGGATCAGACCTCTGCTTCTTCACATGAAACCAAGGAGCCTGAGTTCATCATCAGTGAGGAGGAGCTGGGGGTAGTGCTGAGAAGTATTTTTCATTTGCTCCTGCTGAAACTGTCTTAGGCAACCAAAAAGTCTTTGAACTAAATGTCAGTCAAAAGGCAACGTGCTTGTCTCAGTTACACCCTCACTGAAAGAGGTGTACGTTTTTTACAGGGAACATGCAGAAGAATTTCTTTACTGTGAGGGTGATTGAGCACTGGCACAGCCTGCCCAGAGAGGTTATGGGAGGCTCCTTCCCTGGACAATCTTGAGTAGCTCTAGGGATCCTGTTTGAGCAGGAAGGTCGGATCAGATGATGTACGGTGATCCCTTCCAACCTTGAACATTCAGTGGTTGTGTAACATGAAAACAACAAAATCTAAACCAGATTTGATAATTTTGAAATAACCATGGTGAAATTAATGTGCAAAGTCTCTGGTGTTTCTGAGTATTGAGGTAGTGGCAAATTACTTTCATAAATTAGTTCTTAAAATAGCCCAAGAAGTTGGTGAAAATCTTTATATTATGGTGTTTGGTTTTCTGATGTTTGGTTTTGCTCCATTCACACATCTATTCATCAGAAAAGTAATCCAGATACTCTATTATCACAGCACAGAGTCAAGAAAGAACATCACTTAAACATGACTGAGCCAAAAACAGTGGCAGGTTCTTCAGTGAAATCCTGGTGTCTCTCTGCATTTGTTCTTGTAGAAAATGTTTCAGGACTGAGATCTCACTCTGCAGAAGCTGAAGTTAGTGATGAAGGATTCAGTTATACAGGATACATTCCTCAATGAAGGGGGAAAAAGTTTTAAACAATTTTAAAAACTTCTGACTGTGGAAAATTCAGACACTTAGGGATATTGAAATATCTTATAATCTCAGATTGCTGCAAACCTCACATTTCTAATGTTTTCACTTGAAATGACTGGAAATCATGTAAGAGTTGCCTCTCATCATCTGACACTGCTGATTCTAATCTTTCAAAGACCTAAAAATTTATACATATCTCAGTATATTCAAAATACTTTGATCCATATTCAGTTTGAGAGGGGAAAAAAGGAAGATTCTGAGTGAAGTTCTTGTTCATATCCTGTCCACCATCTCCCTTTGCCCTGCCGCACTAGCCTTTGCCATGTAGGACTGTTATGCCAAATATTTATGCAGACAGATAATTCTTTCCCACCTTGTCATGTTAACACTATTTTAACAAAAGCACACATTTTATGAAGGTTGATTTTGAGATTAAAATATTATGATTTTGGGTCCAACTGTAACAGAAGAAGACAAGCAAATGAAAACCCATCAGCCAGTGTGCACAGAATGGCTGGAGGGAAATGATGCATCTTGCTGTTTAATGGAAATCTTCAAATCTGTGTATTCAAAAAAAACTGTAACAGCCTTACAATAAAGTTGTTTTGAAGTTTTGTTTGAAGTTTGTGACTGCCATCACACATATGCATAAAACATTTTTGTTATTCACATAGTGATTTACATAAAGACCAAGGCTTTATCTCAAAGGTTCACGAAGAAAGCTGTTGTTATGTTGGGTCAACTGCAAGTTTTTCTCCTTTACTGTAGGGCTTTCAGCTAATTAAATGCAAAGAATCTGTTTGACTGCTAATGCCTGTTATACTTCAGATAAGAAAAAACAAAACATTTTCCATGAGTCTGTGGGGAGAGACACTACTAATGTGTTTCTTCAGCTGTACTCACAATACACATTGAAACTTAGGAAGCATGACCTGCCCAAAGGCTGACTTACTGTTTTAGAAGGGCATACCCATCTATAATGAATGGCTCTTCTGATGCATTTATTGCACCAATATGAGCCATATTTCTAAACTTTTAATACAACGGAAGCCTGTGTGTAATATTATACTCTACATGTGATTTACTTAGTATAGGGTAAAAAAAAGGAGGGAGATGCAGTTGCAGGGACTTTAGCTAAATTGTCATTCCAGAAATGTGATTGTTCTTATGAGAGTCAGTAAGACATTAGAAAATTTTGTTGTTTGTTTCTTTCTTTGGAGTTTTTATATGCTTGGGGTTTCTTGTTTGTTTTTTTTATTTGTTTGGGTTTTTTGTTTGTTTGGGTTTTTTTGTTACTTGTGTTCTACTTTTTGTTTGCCACTTTGGTTATGCTACCTGAAGGAAAAGTCCTAGAATGGCCTCTTTCTGATATTTGTACCAATATAGGAATTCAGGTGGAAAACTAAGTCAAAATCAGATAACAGCTAAACCAAGAATATGAAAGTGATATTAACCAGGAATCCCTAAATGTCTGACAGTTCTGTATAAATTGGAAATGATAAATAGGGACATACAGTCTAAAAACAGTGGAGATGCTTCATCCAGCAGTATCCCAAAGTTCTTCTCTTCAGGGTTGCTCTCAAAGATAATTCTATAACATTTCTCAGGGTTCTTACCATTCTGATATTGCTTTGCTTTAGACATTCCACAGAAGTACACTAATATTTACCATTAAAACTAATTTTTATACATCTTTAAATCTTTTGCAAAGTGAATGATAATGCAAAAGGCAGCCAGGGTCAGGGACTGAATTTGTACAGAATTTTATAGACTTGAGGACTTGAAAAGACTCAACTGCTGTCTTTGTTTCAGAGAGAATTTGAGACACTGGGTAGGTGAAAGAAAAGGGTATAGATAAAGTAAAGGAAATATGAGCTTGAAAGCCTGAGGAGGAGAAAAAATTGGAAGAGAAAAAAGATGATACAATCCAATTGAGAAGAAATAGAAAATAAAAAATCATGAAGAGACTTGCCTTTAAAAGAGACAGTAGAATGAAGATATATTTTATAGGATGCTATATTGGATTAAAGGAGGCCTAAAATGGAAAGCTATGCACAACAAAAGCATCCATCAGCTGGGTTTCTCCTCTTTCTTTTTATGGCTGAGGGCTTTCAGCCCTTTTTGGATTTGGTTGATTGCAAAGTATGAAATCTCAGAGGGTCACAGTCATCTTTGGTTTTTGTTGGTGAGAGGTCCTATTGCATATTTCTGCTGTTATAATAAGACACCTTTCTCTCAAGAGGAGTAGGCAGAAAGCTATACAGGCTCCTTTTATCCAAGTACATGGTAGAAATACAAGAGCCAGAGTATAAACCCCTATGTATCCAGTGGGACAAATGCGCTCTGGAATTACTGAAGTAGAGATCAATTCTTAGTTAAGAGACTAAGATTTTAGCCACTGTAAAGTGTGATGCAATGTTGATGCTCTTCTTGTCTGTTATTTTGTGTTTTTTATGCAAGTGACATAAGTGTAACATGGGCCTTTAGAAAGCCAAGCGTGTTAGGGACTGGTTCTCTCTCAGTCAGATCCTCACAGAGTGGCTGCTGCCTGACCTGGGCAGCAGTGTGCTGGGGCTGCTGCTGAGGAGGCATCACAGGGAGAGCCTGAGCTGTGGGCAAGGCACAAAATAAATAAATAAACTATTCCAAATCAGTTCTGCTCATAACATGAGGTTGTAAATTTTTTCCCTAAGGAGAGTTTCCCTGCATTAGGAGCCAACTTCCTGCAGGGGTGGATGGATCCAGCACTCAGAAATTCGTGTTCAAGGGCTCCACTGGGAAGAGCTGTGTGACTAGCAAAATATAAAGAGCTTTTGTTTTTTTAACTATACTACAAAAAATGAAGCCAACACAACCTGGTAATGAGCACTCATATCCCAAAAAGCCAACTGTATCCTGGGCTGCATCAAAAGAAGCACGGCCAGCAGATCGAGGGATGAGATTCTGCCCCTCTGCTCTTGTGAGACTCCACCTGGATGCATCTGGCTCTGGGGCACCCAACATAAGAAGGACATGGACCTGTTGAAGCAGGTAGGCCACAAAGATGCTCAGAGAGCTGCAGCATCTCTCCTATGAAGACAGGCTGAGAGAGCTGGGGTTATTCAGCCTGGAGAAGAGAAGGTTCCAGAGACAACATGTAGCAGCCTTCCAGTTCCAAATGGGGGCTTACAAGAAACCTGTAGAGGCAGACTTTTTACAAGGACAAGGTCTAATGGATTTAAACTGAAAGAGATTAGGTTTAGACTAGATAGGAAGAAATTCTTTACTGAGAGGTGATGAGGCACTGGAACAGGTTGCCCAGAGAAGTTGTGACTGCCCTATCCTTGGAAGTGTTCAAGGCCAGGATGGGACTCTGAGCAACTGGATCTAGTGGAAAATGTCGATGTCCATGACAGAGAGGTTGGAACTAGATGATCTTTAAAGTCCTTTCTAACCCAAGCCATTCTATGATACTAAGGTCCCTCTATCTTGACAGAAGCCTGGAATCTGGACTAACGTAGGTGCAACCTTTCTGAGTTTACTTCTAAAATCTTTGTCCCACCCTTCATGCTCTCAGTTTAATTATTGTAACCCTCTCTTTACCATGGCTGCTAGCTTTGCACTTTCCTCTCACCGGCGATCTGCCTTGGTGCTGTTTTGTCCATGGCAGCTGCCTCTTTGGACAATCAGCTGAAGATTGATTGAGCTGTACTTCACTTCCACCTCATTTCTGCTCTGCTGTCTCTCCCCTGACTGCTCAGTCACTGTGTTTTTGCACATTTGTAGGGATGCTCAAGGCTTTTTTCAGCACCTCTGTCCTCATTCTTTCATGACCTCTTTTGTGTTTCTCTGTACTCCAGGATTGCTGAGACAAAAGGACTAGGACTGACTCCTTGCCTCTTTTGTTGGGCAATTATTTATTCCAGGAAGCCTTTTCTATTAGTCTCACCTATCCTTGTTGTTTAGAACCAAGCACTTATCCAACAGCGTGAATAGCAATTACACATGAATTATAAAATGTTTCTGTCCTGATTTTCTCTTATTTACATAAATGCTAAGCTGTAAGCACATTTTATCTTTAAAACATTTTCCAAACTTAAAGATTGGTGCTTTTGAAAGCCTTTGATGACTAAGGACACCAGAGTTTTGGAGAGGGATATCAGTGCCTGAATAAGGAAGCTGCTCAGAGCTCCATCCAACCTGGCCTTGAACCTGGCCTTCCCCTCTATGAGGGGAAACAGAGGGGCAGTTACCAATCTCTTACTTTTGTGATCAGTAACAGGACTCGAGCAAATGGCATGAAACTGAGTTGGGGAAGGTATAGGTTGGATATGAGAAAAACGTTTTTTCTCCAGAGTGTGGTTGAGCACTGGAATGGTTCCTCAGGGAAGTGATCACAGCACCAAGTCTGACAGAGTTCAAGAAGCATTTGGACAATGCTCTCAGGCCCATGGTGTGATTCCTGGGGTGCCCTGTGCAGGGCTAGGAGTTGGACTTGATCCTGATGGGTCCCTTCCAACTCAGCATATTCTACGGTTCTACTTCCACGGATGGGGCAATCACAACTTCTCTGGGCAATCTGTTCTAGTGCCTCACTACCCTCACAGTAAAGATTTTTTTCCTATTGTCTAATCTAAACCTACTATCTTTCAGTTTGAACCCATTCCCCCTTGTCCTGTCACTACACGGTCTTGTAAAAAGTCCATCTCCCTCTTTCTTTTAGGCTCCCTCTAAGTATTAGAAGTCCACAATTAGGTCACCTTGAAGCCTTCTCTCTCCCAGGCTGAATAATCCCAGTTCTCTTAGCCTTTTCTTACAGAAGAGGGGCTCCATCCCTGTAATCAACAGAGGATATGGCTCTCCTCTGGACTTGCCCCAACAGGGTGATGTCCTTTCTGCTCTGGGGACTCCAGAGCTGGAGGCAGTGTTCCAGTTGGGGTGTCACCAGAGTATAGTAGAGAGGCAGAATCATCTCCATTGCCCTGATGGCCACACTGCTTTTGATACAGCCCAGAAAATGCTGGGCTTTCTGGGCTGCAAGCACACATTGCTGGCTCATGTCCAGCCTCTCATCCACCCCAAGTCCTTCTTGGCAAGGCTGGTTTCAATCATTCGATTCAGCCCTCATGCTGGAAGTTGCCCCAACCAATAACTCTGGTTACATGGAGATATTATTTTCTTAAAGTAAAAAACAGTATTTAAACTGTACCTACCTCTAACTTATTCATCTACTTCTACTTTTTTTATCCTGAGATCCCAGAAGCTTGAAACCATAATAAAAACAGCTCATTAAAAATCTGTCCAGTCCATCTACTTCTACAATAGGATTATTCATCACCACGTGTATTCCCCATCTGGCAGTAAATGGCCAAAATGCTGAGACCACCATCATCTCACTTGCAAATTGTTCCACAGTTTAACCAGTATTGAAAAGATATGTCTCCAGCTCAATCCAAATTGTCTGCAATCATGTTGCTTCCTTTCCCTTGTTATCCTGAGTAGTTCCTTCCCACCCATGTGTTTAACCTCTCCAAAATATTTGAGGATGGCAATCAGATCCCTCTGAGTCACTGCTTAGCTAAGCTGTATGCATTTTGAGCTTCCTTCTTTTCCCGTGTAAATCCTTTCAGACGTTTAACCATTTTTCTCCTCTTTCTTGTGAAATTCTCAACATTTAATGAAGTCATTAGAAAAAATGTGTCTTCCAGACTTCAGTGGTTGAAGCATAATTTTATTATTGTGGGGAACTGTGTGTGATTAGATACACAGGGAACTTCTTCTATTTTCAGTATATTTACATTTTGAATTGGAACAACACTTTGATAATTATAAATATGCTATGAATGGAAAGTCAGAAGAATTTTTCCTTAGGAGAACTAATGTCAAACAACATTTTTGAAAAATATGGTGATCAGGGAACTCACTTTTGGCCAGAGAAGGAGCCCAGGAAGCCATGCAGCTGGTCAACACTTTTGACTGCTCCCTTCCCTGTGAAGCTGGCAACCAAAAAGCTGTCCATCCTGAGAGCTAAACAGCCTGGAAGATAAGGCAGGTCACACCAGCCTCCCTGCCTGCTTTCCATCAGAAATTTTGACAAGTCCCCAGAGAGTGTTGTTATTAAATCAAGTCAGTATTAGCAGCCAGAAAATGTCTGTCAGAATATATCTTTAACAAGTTGGACTTTAATTCTTCAGCTGTCCTTTACAGGCAATTTTTCATTCCTCTTTCCATCAAAATGTTTTCAATTTGACATTCCAAAACGATCCTTTCAAAAAAAACCCTCCAAAACTACAACTTTTAATATAACAAATATAAAATCACTTATTACCTTTTGCTCCTGAAAACTATTTTTAAGGGAAGAGAGAATAGTGCTTAAATGCTTAGGTGAATGGGGGAGATTATACAGCAGTGCAACCTACTCAGGAAGAAAAAAAAAAAGGTGATCTAACTGGTTTATTATCCACAATGATTATTTGACAAGTTATTGAAGAATAAGGAGGAGTATATAGGAGAAGTTATAAGGAGAAAGAATGAAACATTGAAATGATGACATGAAATGATAACACTGCCAAGAGTGTGTCAGGTTAAGTAAATGCAGGAAACTGCTGTAGTGCACATTCAGACTGTCCAGCCCCACTATGCTTGCAAGGTAGAAGCAGATAAAGCACTTGGAGAAACCATTGTATTAATTGGCATGTCTATTAAATTGGCCTAGATTCCAGAGCAGTCCTAGCTCTCATAAAAAGAGCAAATACCTTTTTTATTTCTGCTTTGCTTTTGTTAAAGAACAGCAGTGAAGTTCTAGTTCCTAGTTTTGCTCAGAATTTCTCATAGATATGGGATGAGATTCCTGCCCATGACTGTTTGGGACTAAGTGAAATTGGTGTTGTATGAAGACAAGGGGAAGAGGACAGTGTCCCAGTGTCACGGGGATAACACTTGTAAAGAGAAGGGTAGAAAAAAATCTATTTGTTTTCTTAGATGTGACTCAGCAGAATTGAATTTTTCTTTTTAGAGTTATATAATAAACATAACACTGACTAAATGTTATATCTGCGGCATACTACTTATATATTTATAGCTTAGTTTTCACACTTCTTTCCCTATGCAGCTTACAATATTCTGGCTCCTGTGCTGGTTTTGACTTTACAGGAAGGCTACATCTGAGGCCATGGATAAGTCCAAGCTGTTATATCTGCGTCTTGAAGCAGCTGTGGACGTGTGGTTGTGGATGTGGTTGTGTCTGTGCCACAGAGGTGGTACCTCTGAAGGATAAGTCCATGCTGAGGAAGGAACATCTTGAAGCACCACACTGCAACATGGATTTATCCACACCTTGAAGCATCAGTGACTGGAGCACCTCAAAGCATTTGCGTTACATGTTACAGAAACTGCTGTAGCAGGAACCACTTGGACCAATGGAGGAAAAATCTTAAAAGAAGCAGTGCAAGTGCTGGCGGTGAACAAGGAGTTGGAAGGGACACATTTGTAACAGCTGACTCCAACTGACCAGAGAGATATCCCATACCATAAGATGCCACACTCAGCAAAAAAAAGCTGGAGGAGAAGAAGAGGGGACACTCAGAGTTCACAACATTTTGCCTTTCCAAGTCACCATGGCACTTGATGGCACCCTGATTTCCTGGAGATAGCTGAACACCCACCTGCTGGTGGGAAGTGATGAATGAATTCCTTGTTTTGCTTGACTTGTGTGCACAAATTTTGCTTTACCTGTTAAACTGTAGAATGTTTTCTCATTATTGCTCTTCCAATTCTCTCCTCCATCCCACTGGGGGAAAGTGAGGGTCTTAGCTGCCAGCTGGAGTTAAACGATGACAGTTCCACTGACTTCCATCATCCCAATTTAGGAACCTCTTAATTAGGGAGAGTAGCAGGAAAGACTTTGGAGTGTACTTATGGGAGGGGACAGGTGTTGTTGGGCCAAAAGACAAAACTGAAGAACGTAGCTATGGAAAGATAACTGCATGTTGAGGCATGTATTCACAGCTAAAGCAGTGGGAAAAAACAATGGGAGAAGGAACAAATGGAAACGGAAGATCAGAATTCCAAGTCTATGGATGTCCATGAGCCTCTGTAGAGACTGCAGCCTAGGAAACTCTCTGTCAGAGACTTTTCCAGACCATGTTGTGTTGTTACTGGATGATTTTGCAAGTTTTATAATGCTTCAGTAAAGTGGTGTCTATTTTGGCAAACAAAACTTATTGAAAGTGCTGTCACGAGCACCAGTAAATTATCTGCTCTAAATCTTCATAGAACCCTTTGCCCTAAGGAGCAGCAGTTCAAGGTTGTAGAACNTCTAAATCTTCATAGAACCCTTTGTCCTAAGGAGCAAGGTTGTAGAATAAGAGTTGGGTCTTGATGTCAGTTGTGGGTGGGAACAGAAAGGGGGAATGCTCTGTCCATCAGCTGAGCACGGCACTAAAAAAATCCAAACAGGTCTACACAGAAATATGTGTTTATATTGTATTCACTTTCAAAGAAATATTTCCTGGATTGGCAGAACCTTCTGTGGGTTTTCATTATAGCTCAGTAATGGTCTTCAGTGCTGCAGCCACCACCCATAGGAAAGGGGTCTGGTTATGTGGAACAATTATTGTGAAGAAAGTTAGGAAACAGAGGCCCTGCCTTTGAGTGCTGCTTCGGTAACTATCTGTGGGGACAGGCCTACTGTGTTGGTTGGCTTTTACATTCTTCTCCTTCCCTTTTATTGGGGCAAATGGCAGTCCTGTGGCAATACTCTTGAGAACAGCAACATTGTTAGGTCCTGTTGGCACAGTGGAAGTGGTAGGTCCTTCCAGAGTATGTGTATTGTAGAATCACTGCTCTAAAAGCTGGCGGTTCTACCAAAACCAGAATGCGAGCGCTTTGGGGTTATCCTGGTAGAAACTTAGGTTATTCTTGGCCTCGGGCTGCTCAGTTAGGTATTGGTTGACTGGCCTTGGGAGCCTGATCTTTTCCATTATTCCAGCTTCAAGGCCACAGACCTACTTTTGAGTTCCTAAAGTTCAGTTTGTTACCTACCTTTGGCTCGAAGTATGAAAATGATCTGGAGAGAAATAAGAGAGAGTTTAACAATGTGGAAGCTAAAAGGTTCATGCACAACTCCTAGAATCTGGCAAGTTTTAGGAAGGGAAATAGAAGACACATTGCTGTTTATTTTACTCTATTCTTCTCACTGCATATTATTTTTCTTATTTTCCTTTCTATGCTGTAAATGGGTGATACTGGTTCAATTCCTACAAAAATACTTAGACGCTTTTTTATCTTGTTTGCTTACCTGGGGCCAAACAGGAATCCAGCTGTGAATGGACCTCGGGATGACACTCTCATTTCTAAACAGATGATTTCTAATTGGAATATCAATGAATGTTTTGTCCTGAGGGCAACAATGGCATTTCCTAAGCACAGATACTTACTAACCACAAACTCTGGACACCTTGAAACTGTTACCACTGCTATGGTAAATCTCACCACCTGATTGCTGGTGTATGAACACATTCCCCTAAATCAGTTGGAATTGGGTTCAGATTAACAGATTCTTACATTTATAAAAGCAGTGTATAAAAATATGTTAAGGAAACCCTAATTTCAGAAACAGATAGATTCTATTCCTGAAGTTTCCTTTTTTTTTTCTTTTCTGAATACACTTGAAGTATCTGAGTGTCTAATGAACATAAGGAAAATACGAATTTAACTATAAACTATTTATTTTTACCTGATATAAAACTGCATAATTTTTTTGTATTCATTAACAAAACCATCTCTCTTTTCCTGATACTTTTAGAACTTCATAGTTACTGAAGTATGTCTATACACTTTGAATAATCTAAGCAAACCTTTCTCTTTTCTACATGTTCATAAAATCATTCAAGAAATCTCAGCAACTATGTATGTAGATGTCTGAGTAAAGCTGACATTTAAACTACTGAAAATTACATGGCAGCTACTAATACTAAAAAAAAATATTATAGCTATGACGAATGAAGAGCTGTGAATTAACATTTATAAATTCAACAAGCTGGAGTTTTTATGGGAATGAGTACGAAAGGTGAAGTGAGATATTTTTAAAAGCTTTTATTTTACGTCAGCAGAGTGGGTGTCAAAAAGAAATTATTTTGAGAATGCCTTAATATCATAGTTGCAGTAATTAGCCCTTAGGTATGTAAAAGGGACTGAGGTGGGTTGTTTTGTTTTTTTAACGGAAAAGTTTTCAGAGCTTCCTTTTTGCTGGCTCTAGACACATACCCTGAAGACAAGAGAAGGGAAGGTCATGGCTCACTGTCTCGGATTTACCAGAGACCAATTTTTTTTCCAAACTTCCCCCTCACACAAGTGCTGCGAGAGAGGTTTTATACAGACAAAAGAGAGGCTTGATGTGGGGGAATAATATTAAGATTTATTACTAGCAAAATAGAGACTAAAGAATACTATATATACAACAATTCTAATTAAGCCTGCTTATCTTATGAAGAAAATGTTAGGTATTTACAAAAGCATCTCTCCCCCCTGTATCAGTCCAGGAGGAGAAAGTTTCTTCTTTCTGAAGTAATTTTGCAGCACTTGACAGTTTTTCTTCTATTATCTTTAAGGTGATGGTTTCAATGTGTTGTAGTTGGAGATTTCTCTCTCTCTCTCTCTGTCTCTCTCTCG
>VYXB01007067.1:0-10727 GCA_013397135.1 Pachyramphus minor | reverse complement strand
CACTGAACCTGTCATCCTCAAGAGAACAGAAGAGAAACTTTACAAGTGCTGCAGTAATTGTTTCAAAGGAAAGAACCTTTCTTCCCCCTAAACTGATACAAGTGGGAGAAATGCTTTTGTAAACACTTATGATGATTTTACCAAAAAAGAAGACACCTTGCTCCTGAACTGAAAAAACAGGGAGAAATGCTTTTTGTTAGACCTGGTACTCAGCCAAATGTCCAACTCCACAGAAAAGGGACCTTCCCCCCTCCCTTGCGTTCCCGAGGCATGGGAAATAAAGACTGAAACCCCGAGACGAGCCGCTGAACTTGTAAATAACAACCTGATATTCTTCTTCATAAGATAAGCTAGTTTAATTAGAACTATTGTAGTATATGTTATTTCTTGGTTTTTATCTTGCTAGTAATAAATCTTAGTATTATATCCCTTGTGTCAAGCCTCTGTTTTGTCTGTATAAAACCTCTCTCAACTTATAGTAACTGTGTGGAGGGGGGAGTTCAAGGAAAAAAATTTGATCCCCAGTGAAACCCATGGCAAATATTAAGAAAATCTGGAGAAAAATCCCAGCTATGGGATTCGTTATTAGCAGCATCTGTAAAGTATTTAATAACAGTTTTACAAATGTGTGGTTGTATTTTTTTTAATTAGGAAAATGAATATATTTCAGCATCTAGGAAAACACAGAATATTAGAAAACAACTAAAAACTGCTGAAATTTTGTATGGATTAGCAAAATAAAGATGAGTTTATTACTCTTGGATTCCCTTCTTCAGCAAGTTATTTCCATTAGGAATGAGATGTGAAGTGACCAGTAGCCACAAAAAACAGTGATTGAGAGTCACTCAATATTCTTGCACACAAAACCTCTACAAGGTTCAATAATAGAAAATATGTTCATATTATTGAAAAAAGTCACTTCCATCTCATTTGCAAAGTTCTTGATTGGTCTCCAGTTGGGCTGTTACGAGGTGGATAACCCTTGGGATTTAAAACAAATTATATTCAAAAGTTATAAAGAATAATTTCTGCTGGTATGAAATCAAGAAAATAATCTAATGATTTGATTTAATCAAGAAGCAATATGGCTACCTACACCACCT
Organism: Pachyramphus minor; assembly: GCA_013397135.1. Lineage (NCBI taxonomy): Eukaryota > Metazoa > Chordata > Aves > Passeriformes > Tyrannidae > Pachyramphus > Pachyramphus minor. The sequence goes on along the minus strand of VYXB01007067.1, from coordinate 9,624 downwards.
GCAGAGCATGAAATGTCTTTGTCTCACATCTCTTCAAGGTTTTCCTTTCATTGGTTGTTGATTACATGACCTCTGGCAATAAAGTATTTAATAGTATTATTTCCATCTGTCCACCTGGATCAGGTTTGCTGTGACATGTTGGAGTTTGAGGGTTTTTTGGCCACAAATTAAACAATGATCTAATTTTTCATACAGTGTACACTAATTTTTTAACCTATTTGGAAAACTCAAATACAACTTAAATGATCTTATTTTGATCTTAATCTTATTTTATTTCTTTTACTGAAAGTGAACATAAAGTAAAAAAAAAATGACTTTTACTTTCAAAAAAACATTTTTACTTTCTTAAAGGTCAGAATAGGGTTTAATTTATATCTTCTTTTCTGTAATTTGTTTTCCAGAAAGGAACTAAATCACCTGAGTGATTCTGGAACACTACAAATTCAGAGATAAAATGAGCCTCAAAAGATGATCTGTCCCACCTTTCTTCCCCAAGGACAGTTCAGTTATCTATGAATCAGTCACAGGCAGATGGTTGTACAATGTTTTATTAAAAATACTGGTGATGGAGATTTCACAGGCTTTGCAAGCCATAATTCCAGCATTTCACCATCTCAACATTTGGGAAGATTTTCCTTGTGGTCTATCTAAATCCACTGATTGATATCAATGAATAAACTGTAAGCCCTCATTCTAGTAGCAAGAGCATTTTTTATAGTGTTTTCATTAATATGTTAGATAGAAAAGAGTCCTGATGGTAGTAAAAAGGGTTTTCAGGAAGTTTTTTTCCTCATGTCTTTTGCTTGGAAAATGATGTTTTCTTGGTAGACTTGAACGTTATCAATTTTCATCTATGAAATTCTTTGCACTGTGTTACTATGATAAGAATTGAAAGAAATAGTGCATTTGCTTTTCCTATAGCTACATAGAGCAGGTCAAGTAAAAATTCTGTGATTTTGTGACCGACATGTACTGACTGTGTCCTGGTCATCTATCGACCTTCTCTTTACTGTCCTATGACTGCTGTGTGACCTGCAAAAATCACTCTTCTCTCAATCGAGGCAAGAGTTCAAGAAGCATTTGGGTGATACTCTCAGGCACTTGGTATGACTCTTGGGGATGGTCCTACCCAGGGCTAAGGATTGGACTCGATGATCCCTGTGGGTTCCCTTCCAACTTGGCATATTCTGTGATTCTGTGATTCTATGAAGGTCTCAGAGACTTGTGTAGTTAACCTGATAATATCCTGATAATAACCTGATAATATCAGGAAACATAATTTTTTTAGGTATTGAGGTAAGACATTTTGTTTGGGACACTGTATTTATGACTGGTTTGGTTTCTCATTATTTATTAATATAAAATATGGCTGCTCAATCAAAGCATTGTCTTTATTCCAGTTTTTTTACCATTAAACACCTGCTGAATTTTCATGACACTGGGGTTGCTCAGGTGCTTGGAAACCTTTACTGGACCAATCAATTTGACACTGACAATTTGTATGCATGTTTGACCCCAGCCAGCAACTAAGCACCACATAGCCTCTCACTCACTTACCCCTGGGGGAGAGAATTGGAAAAGTGAGAAAACTTGTGGGTTGAGATAATGACAGCTTAATAGGTAGAGAAAAAGCCACATGCACAAGCAAAGAAAAAGAAAAAACGAAGGAAGACAAATCTTATGATTCTGAACATCCCCCCTTCCTTCGTCCCCCAGCTTTATATACTGAGCATGATGCCTTATGGTCTGGGATACCCCTTCATTCAGTTGGGGTCAGCGGTACTGGCTGCATCCCCTCCTAACTCCTTGGTTAGTCCCAACCTCTTCACTGGTGGTGCAGGATGAGAAGCCGAAAAGGCCCTGACTCTGTGTAAGAACTGCTCAGTAATAATGAAAACGTCTCTGGATTATCAACTCTGTTTTCAACACAAATCCAAAACACAGCCCCATATTAGCTACTGCGAAGAAAATTAACTCTATGTTGGCAGTACAGTGCCTTATTGGCTTCTTAACTTATAAGCTATGCTTCTTGGCCAAGTTAATCAAAGGGCACTATGTACATGGTCATGGGGCAAAGCTCATAAATTCTTGGTGGGGTGTCCTTTAATCTGATTTCTGACATGTCACTGAAACACTTCAAGTAGGCCTACTTTTTTCTGCCTAAACCTAAGAACATATTATTCTGTCCTGAAGTAATTTGTTTTATGTTCAGGTGGAGAGGGATAAGTGGCACTAAATTGTCTATTTTCCACCTTGTTTCTTCAAGTACTCTGTTGCTTTGCAGCTTGAAAGGCTCTGAGAAATGAAGTTCTGACACAAAACAGGAGTACTAGCGCTATTTCTACCAATGCATACTTTCTTGGNCTGACACAAAACAGGAGTACTAGCTTTTGTGGATAATCATGCTATTTCTACCAAAGCATACTTTCTTGAATTGTGCAGTTCTTAAGGCAAGAATTTCAGAAACAGTCTGAGGGTTCCCCCCTGCCCCCCAAAGATAGGTGATGTTATTAAAGAAAAGAGAAGTTGCCATACAAGGCCATGTAAGTGCTGTAAGGTGTAATTTTTCTAGTGTCAGTCACAGATGCTTCAAAGGAATACATACAAGCTTTGTCATAAACAGAGGTGGTAAATTCTGCTTTATCCTGATCTAGTTTTCTTAAAGACCTGCATCATGAAGGTTAATATTTCTTCTAGAAGTGCATTGGTATGAGCAATTAAAACCCTGTCTGTCAGCAATACATAATGTTCAAGCTTCTTCCAAATTCAATTACATTCCTGTATTGAGCAGCTTCCTTCAGGTACAAGTTTCATGGCTTATGCTTTTACTGTGGGTAAATGCATTTCCTCGTAACATTTCTGATTATGCCACAGTGGACAAAGTGATTTCCAAATACAGGAAAAAATGCAGCTCTAAAGAGCTAATAAAAACTAATAAAAGAGATCATAAACAAAACATTGTAAATTTTTGTTGTCTGACCAAAAGTGAATCACTTTGAAAAGTTTGCAGTTACGTAGAGGAGTGGGGGACAGAAACAGGCCAATACATTGACTCAGAAAAATTAAAATTAATCATTAGACTGGAAAACAGTAGAAATATGAAAGGTGACTCGCTGTTTGATGTGAAATTGCACAAGTCAAAGCCCACTTGCTTGTTCTTGAAACAATTAAAAGATGTCCTTGGAACATGTGCTCAGGTGAACTGGGAAGATAATTACTATGGCTGACCAGAATGCCTGTCTTATATTTCCCCAGAATTGCCTATTATGTCCTTAAAACTGTAGTCAGCAAGAGATAATTTGACAACAGGAGTCTAATGCTATACCAGAGATTTGGAAACCAGAGGATGATTATTTGTAACCAGTAGACAGTGAAGCTCCTGTAGACTGACAACAATGCAGTTAACAGTCAGAATCTAGTCTGGTTTCTCTGTGTGAGCAATGTTGCTAAAAAGAATTAACACATGGGTGGTTTGTAAGGAAGGAAATAGTTTCATTTTTTCACCTTTATTCTTGAAACAGAAAAAAGAATGATGGGTTGAAAGGCAAAAGTAAAATGAGTAAGTTAAAACCACCAGTATAACTACATTTAAGAATATGTATTGTGTTCTTACACCTCCGTGAGAAATCAGAAATAATGTGGGAGTACCATGAATTATCCAACATTTCACAACAGTAACTTTGGCTTTCTATTAATGACAGCTAATGTAGTTCTTATCAATGAGGCTTTTCGTGTGGAATCAGAGTTGAGAATATCATATAAAAGATTGAAGAATGTGTTTTAAAAGAATAGATTTCAATTAACTAATATGATGTTAAATATTTTACATTACAGATTACATGGAGTGAGTCCCAAATCAGTGGGATTTCACATGCCAAAGAGATCCACAAAGGCAAACATTAGGGAAAGATCAAGTCAAAATAACAAAACCCAGGAATATACTACATGTATTTTTGTATTTTCTGAGCTTTCTTTAGCATATCAGATTTCCTGGCTGACCTTGCTTTGAATAAGTGGCCTTTGAACAAATGGTTGGATTACAGATTTACTGGAATCCTTTCCAGCTTGAAGGATCTAAGAACTGATGTCAGAAATGTTCAAGAACTTTTCATATGTGCAACTTTAAATCAAACAGAATTGTTGTCTTATACTATTTTGAAATGTCATTTTTCAATAAGATTCACAATCAAAATTGTGAACTCATACCCATGATTTAATTTTTAACTGCAAATATGTATAATCATGCACAAAATGTAGATTATGATCAAGACCATCTGGATGATGCGTTGCTTCCATATTCAACTAATATGCTTAGAAGAAAATCTACTTATGTCATTACATCTTTTAATTAATGTTTCTATTTATAGAGGGATCACAAACGATGTTTGAGTGTTTCATTATCCATGAATGGTTTTATGGGATGATGTAACACAGTGAAAAATGAAAACATAGACAGCCAGATACTGTAATGGCTTTTATTCAGCTCTACTTGAATTCTGGTTATTTCTGTAAAATTTCTATTGAATGATACTCCATCAGATACAACTTCTATGAAAGAACTTGGCAAGTACTACTCACCACTCAAATGCAGCACCTTGGAGAGTATTCTGAAGGATTCGTTGTAATACATTTTAAACTCAAGATCCAAAATAATTGTCAGGAAACTTGATTTCTGTCTCTTTGTGTCTTAAAATATCACAACTCTAAAAATGCTAGGACAGCTGTGATATCTGAAACCTACAAATATAATTTCACCTTTTCTGCATAATCTTACCTTATTCTTCTGTTATGCCCAAAAAAATGCTAGTTCTGACTTCTGTACTCACTGGGTATCTTAAAAGTGTGGCTTATTTTGCCTTTGTAATATCTGTATCTACTCTCATTGACCCTAACTGGAATTGCAACTTGTTTCTCACAGTGAAGATTTTAGCTTTTTATATTCCATGTCTTATTTCAAGTCTTTACAGTGGCACATGTATATATGCACAGCACCACTTTTTGCCTCTTGGAAACTACCCTAACTGATGTTAACTGACATTTTCATCCTTCTAAATCTAAGTGAGTTCAGAGTTCTTTTATTACAGTTCTGTTAGAGAGTAAACAACTACTAAAAGAATTCTTGAGAAGTTAAAGCAACCAGAGTAATAGATAATTTTAGTTTCTTAATTGCATAAATTACTTCTTGCCCATTACTTTTAACACTCCCCATCTTTACAAATTTCCTTTTTACAATAACATCTAAAAAAAATTCCAAATTTAAGAAATAAGAAATGTATTCAAATTCTTAAAATGCTGTGGTTCATCCCTGTGACAGCTCCTTTTTTGTGAGGAATCCTTATGGAATTAAATGATTTTTATGTGATAGGTGTTCCAGCCTCATATTCGCTAAAAGGTTCTTCTGATTATTTAATTTCTTTTTATGTAATGCAGAAAAAATGAAGAAGTAGATATGTTTTCTTATGTGACTTTCTCTTCACAGCAACTACTACTGCATCAGAGCTACTCCACCGGACATAACTGGGAGAGGGGAAATAAGTCTATAAATTCCAAAGGGACTGCAAAGGAACCTGAAAAGCTTTTGTGAGTCATCCTATTGCCACTCTGAGGAGTGAAACTGGGAGTCTCAAAAGTTTCCAGTCCTTCACAGCTCCAATAACTCAACTTCTGGGAGCACAGAAAGCCCTCAGATTTTTTCTAGTGATTCTTGTGTGTGAGTAGAAGTCAGTTTTGAAGGAAAACACAGATAATAATTTGGGCTAAGAGTAAAGCAGAAAAAATCTTTATCACAGTGTTGGCTTAATTGCTTTTCAGTAGCTTTAATTGATGAAGAGGTAGACAACAGGTTAGCTAAGGCCTACAGAGCTTTCGGTAGACTCCATAAAAGAATTTGATGAAACAAACACCTGAAGAAAAGTACAAAGATCAGTGTTTACAGAGCCATTGTACTGTCTACTCTTTTACATGGGTCTGAGTCATGGGTCATTTACCGCCACCACCTGCGACTCTTAGAATGCTTCCATCAACGCTGCCTCCGTACAATCCTAAACATCCACTGGACGGATTATGTGACCAATACGTCTGTTCTTGAACAGGTTGCAGTCACAAGTATTGAGGCCATGTTGCTGAGAACTCAGCTGCATTGGGCAGGGCACATCTCCAGGATGAAGGACTTCCACCTCCTAAGATCGTGCTCTATGGTGAACTTGCCACTGGCTGCCACAACGGAGGAGCCCCGAAAAGGAGATACAAGGACTCCCTGAAACCACATCTCAGCCTTGGCCATATTGATCATCACTACTGGTCTACTCTGACCTCCAATTGGGAGGCCTGGAGACAAACCACCTATAATGCTGCTGCTTCCTTTGAGAACCCACACAGGATCACTCTCGAGGAGAAAAGATAACGCAGAAAGAATTGTGTCTTGTCGGTACTGCCTGGGGAGTCTTCCTGTTGTGCTTTTTGCAACCGGACTTGTCTGTCGCGCATTGGCCTTTTCAGCCATCAGTGAGCCTGTAGCAAGTGTGGGTAGAGCCCTTCTCAAATCTTTGTTCGCGAAGCCAAGTCATGATGAGCTTTAATTCTGCTTTTTCAGTATTCAATAACAAGTATTTGATTTTACAGGCATTTTCTAATGGATGGTAACTGGCACTGGTAAGACACACGTTAATGAGTACATTGAGTCAGACAGTTTCTACTATTCTGTGTGCAAGTGACACCTACTGTTTTAGCAATATCTGTTTAACTACATTTTTATAGTGGTTTCATGCCTGAGGGGAAAATTCTTGGAAGCAAGAGTTGCCTTTTATAGGCTTTAAAAAGAACCCCAACAAACCACTAAGACTCCAACATACACACACACACACAGAAAAAGAAAAGGGAAAAAGAGGAAAAAGTGATAGGAAGAAAAGCCTGAAATATAGGGTCATATAAAGAAATAAGAGACCATTGGATAACTCTTTCCCAGAGAGTGTCCAGGCCCCAAAAGCACCAATAAATCCTGAATTCTGTTCTGCAATTTTTGACACAACTTTGATGGAAAGCTGGTGACTCTGCTTTATTCCTACTGTAGAATACTTCTTGTCTGGGTGCTAAAGGTACTTAACAGAATGGTGAAACTGCATCTTGAAATCCCCTCAAGGAGAGGAAAGAAATGAGTCAGCCTTACACTTTTCTGAGAAGTTTGCTACAACCAGCAGACTATTATATGAAAGAAAACCACACATAGTTCACTATTTAAAAAAAAAAGTTATTTAACTTACACATCTATAATAACAATATATTATACAGATCTATATTGAATACATTCAAAATCAACAGATTTATGTTTGGCTCTTTAAAAGAATAATCAAACCCTTTCTTGAAGGGATTCACAGTTGTGACTTAAATGGGCAGAAATGCTTCTTCCTTGAAATGCAGGGCTTGTCTGTAACAACATCATCCCTAACATCATCCTGGATTTACACACACATTTTGAATTAGAGTCCTTCTGGCTCAGGGTACAGGGTGTTTAGGCTCTTATGCTGATCTAAATTTCTCCTGATCTATCATGTTATGTGGGAAAATCTCTAAAGCAAGCTTCCCTCTTTGAACATTTTCCACACATTACATACTGCAGCACCTGATCTGGAAAGCTCATTGTTCTTTAGTGGATCTAAGGGAACTTGGAAGATTATCCACAGGGATATGGAACAGGAGGGGAATGGAACAAAATGAATTATGACTGTTCCCATTTCCTGTATAACATTGCAATAAGAGGAGCGTTGACAGAACAGCCTCATCTGTCTCTATAGCTGATATCTATTGAATTGTTGGAGACTGAACTTGTATAAAATGAAACCCTATGATCTTCTTATATTTTGTATGCACCTTTATGCATGTTCAAAGACTGAAGCAACCAGGTAGCTGCCCTGGACTGAGAACCAATCAGCATCTTCAATAATCTTGCAGAGAAAAGAAATAGTTCTGTAGTTGTGACTCTAATTTTATCACATATCCATCTGAAGAAGGGTGAGGAACTAACCTGAATCCTCCTCAATGAGAAATTTCTTTATGAAAAGAGTGACAATAGAATGCAAGAAAAGAAAGCCAAGGGTTATGTGTTTGCAAGGTTAGAAACTTACCTTAGGATTTTCTGTACCATTTCACAACTGAGACTCCTTTGCCTCATCTGACATCTGTCTGGAAGGAACTCGACATAGTCAGAAACACCATTTTTCAGATGCTGAGGGATTCTTATATTTGCTGAGGCATCATTTCTTTATTGCCTGGGACAGCTTTGCTTGCTGACCAAATGGATGATACTATGGTGAAGTGGATGTGTGGCTTTGTTCACCTGATTCTCAGGGAACCCTAAAGCAAAGCAGAGCTCTTCAACAGACTGCCATTTGTTTATCACTTTGCTTCACTGTGAGAAGAGAGCTATTGCTGAACAACACTTCTGGCTGCCTGAGTGAGTGATTTGTTGCCTGTTCTTACTCGCAGGGTGACAGACTTAGGGATAGGATAATGAGGCTGCTGTTCTCCTCAACAAGACAAATGACTTTGAAGGACAAGCTAATATCTGTGCTGCAATACTGATTTTTTTCCTCTGGTGTTCCATAACTACATCCAAAAGTATGCACCATCCTATAACTGGGAAGGCTTCTAGTCCCATCTATTGTCAGTCTTGCTGGATACGCTTTGCAAGATTGCCATCAAACACATATAATTTAGCCAAACTTCCCCCTGGGTTGAAGTTTACTTTGTGTCACTGCTCTGGTTGATCATATTTTCTTTTAAATTTCAGTCAAAATATTTAATCTATTTTAGAGATTTAGAATTTTTTTTAAAAAATGGGATTTATCGTAAATGAAAAAACAAAGGACTTCTATCTTCTTTCTGCCTCAGAACCAGAACATAAGCTTTGGGAAAGCAGTAGCTGTTTTGGAGATCTCTCAGCCAGCGCCACAGTAACAGCTGAAGCTGCAAATAGAAACACAGGCCCCTATGCTGTACAAAACCATTATTTTTCTTACTTGCTATAACAGCAGCTTAGAGATATATTAAAATGGGTGTCCTGGGTCAATTGAAAAATTTCCGTTTGATGTCTGTGCCTGTATTGAGTATGGGTGAGATGGAGTTCATTTTCCTATAGCAGCCCTCACAGTGCTCTGGTTCACATTGATAGCTAGAGAGGTGTTGATAACACACCAGTGTTTTGGCCACTGCTGAGCAGCACTGGCACAGCATCAGTGCTGTCTCCCCAACATTCCACCCCACATCAGCAGGCTGGGAGTGGGCAAGACCTTGGGAGGGGCACACAGCTAGGAAAGCTGACCCAAACTGACCAAAGGGATATTTCACACCAGATGATATTGGTTCAGATATAAAACCCAAGAAAAGGAGGAAGGGGGAAGCATTCATTATTTACAAAGTTTGCCTTCTGGAGCAACCACTACTCATGTTGAAGTCTGGCTTCCTAGATATTTCTTGCTGATGTGTTTTTCCTTTGCTTGTGCATGTGCAACCTTTGGCTTTTGCTCAACATACATGTTGTTTAGCATCTTATTTGCTCTCCCCACCCATCTGAGAAGGGGTGGCTTGGTGGGACCTGCTGTCCAGCCAAGGTCATAGAATCATAGAATC
>VYXB01007066.1:16601-85736 GCA_013397135.1 Pachyramphus minor | reverse complement strand
AACATCCACTGGACAGATTATGTCACCAATACCTCTGTTTTTGAAGAAGCANATCCTAAACATCCACTGGACAGATTATGTCACCAATACCTCTGTTTTTGAAGAAGCAGCAATCACAAGTATGGAGGCCATGCTGCTGAGAACACAGCAACAGGATTTCTGCCTCCCTAAGATTTTGCTCTATGGTGAACTTGCCACTGGCTGCCGCAAGAGAGGAGCCCCAAAGAGGAGATACAAGGACTCCCTGAAACAATATCTCAGCCTTGGCCATATTGACCGTCACCATTGGTCTACTCTGGCCTCCAATCAGGAGGTCTGGAGACAAACCATCTATAACGCTGCTGCTTCTTTTGAGAACACACGCAGGATCACTCTTGAGGAGAAAAGACAATGCAGAAAGAATCGCATCCATTTGTTACCACCTGAGGAGTCTTTCTGCTGTGCCTTTTGCAACCGGACTTGTCTGTCACGCATTGGCCTTTTAAGCCATCAGTGAGCCTGTAGCAAGGGTGGGTAAAGCCCTTCCCAAATCTTCATTCATGAAGCCAAGCCATGATGATGATGATGTATGAAAGTAATTAAAAAATAAAAAAAAAAAAAGAGAGTCTCAAACAAACAAACAAACAAGATAGAAGAAAGGGCAGTCCTCCTCCTTCTCCCTTGTTGACCAAAAAGCTACTTTGCAGCTCTCAAAGCTGAATAATTGAAGAAATTGAGTGTCAGATCTATTCCAAAATATAACTAAACACAACAAAACCCACTGAATTAGTGTTTTACCTCCAGACCAAAGATCCCTGAAACAAACTAGCTTTATATTTTTAGGCTGAAACAATCCTATCTCAAAACAAAAACAGCCTTTAGACAATTACTGGAACTCTCTCACCACAACCTTATCAAAAGATGGCATGTTTAAATCAGTATTTGGACTTATAAAATCCGTTTTCCGTAGACAAGGCTCTTTCTGGCATGGCCAGTGGATGCTAGGTTGGTGAGGACAGTGAGAACTCAGACCTTTAAAGTTCTTCTTATTTCAAACAGGCTTATCCCAGACAAGCAGAGTCTGCTGATATCTCTTAACATGGCATAAACATGTCTGTTTCATGGTTTGTTCAAAAAGTTAGTAACCTAATCTTAGATTACTTTTCTGTAAAGGGCCATGCATCTCAGTTACTTTTTTATGTTCTGTTTTCCTTCCATATCCATATATTTAGAAGGTTTAATTTTTCATCATACTTGGATTTCCTTTTTTTTTTTTTTTTTTTTCACTACTCCACCTCATAATAACCCAAAACTCTTTTCTATAGGCAGGAAAATACAGTGTGGTCCCTTTAGGATTCCAGTTTTCATACTTGGGGATAAAACCAAAAGATATGGGACTCATTTTTCAGACATCAAAAATAGACTCACAGGTCATTTAATTCTTAAAATTAAAGAAGGTTAACAGAAAGAATGAACTGAAAATCTGCTCATCAGAAAAGACAATGGGTTCAGACACCAGCTGTAAAGAATATTCTCATTTATAATTCTGTAGTCTTTGCTATGGCATGGGTAAGTACAACACTGATTTCATTCTGATGCTTAATATGAACATACACACAACCCCCCTTAGTGCATCAGCTATAGTGTCACAGATCTCATATCAGTGTAAAAAAGGCTCTGAACTCCGTGAGCAATGCAAAGTTATCTCTGCTGTGAATTTGTGACTTCACACAACCAACAAGAGAGATGAATGACATACTCTCATGTCCTCAAAGAATTAGTCACTTGCAAAACCAGCAGATTAAGAATTGACCCTTAGAAGGAACAATTTCAGTGCACCAGATGCATGAAAATATAATTTCAGAAAAAATGTACAGAATAGTTGGAGAGTTTAGAGACATATAATAGCCCTGTAAATTTTCAAAATGAATAAAAAACGTTTTTCTGTACCTCCCACACAGTGTTTTGTTAATGGATTGTTGAATGTCTTCAAATTCTACATTTTACACAAGTTGTACAGGATTCTCTCATGGAAAAGACGTACACAATCTAGGAAACAGAACAGAAAAACAGAAAAAAAGTAATTACACTACCAATCTGCACTAATAATCATCTTGATTCATAATCATAACTCTAAGACAAACAGACAAGAAATCATCTTCCCATTGTATATAATTAAACAACCAGCAAAGTTGTTTCCTATCAAAGTTATAAAGCAAACTTTTATATAATTCCAAATAGCTTTTATCTCAGAACTTAGGAACGTATATTTTTGCCTTTATACTTGTCAAGATTTTTCCTTGTCCTTATAAGTCTAATACCTGCTGAAAAATTAGTTAACATGGTAACATTCTTTGTCTGCCACAGAGATCTCTAGGCAAAGCAATCAAAAATTTAAAAAACTGTGTTATATTGCAAAACAGTACACATATGGTCAAGCAATACACTGAGCTTAAAGTGTAACTACAGCACTCAGTATACACATATCATCTGTTGCAGGTTCTTTAGTCAGCCTCCACTAACTCTTTCCCAGCTACATCAATGTGGCAAAAGATTTGGAAAGGAGGCATTTATCAGAATTCACCACTGTTAGAGAAAACATTCAGAAACTGTGGCAAAACAGACTTTAAACATTCATACAAGTTAATAAACAGATTCACACCAAGCTAACTGCAAATCACAGCCTCAGAAACTGGTGCTTGCTAACAGTCAGATAAATGATTTCCTAATCTGATTTAGACTGTTTCACAGTGCATTTATTCTCCAGGATATCAAATTACCTCAGGGACTACTTATCGATACACAACTGCTAATCAAAGCAATTGCTCAACATTTGAGATACATGTTGCTCATACAGAAAGGCTGTGAATACTTGAAGATAAATAACCTTTCAATAAGGTAGTAACAATGACCTTTAAGAACAACCTATTATTGAAGATGCCTACCAAAATTATTTAAGCAGTTTTGACAACATTACATGCTTAAAATATTCTTTCTCTAACTCACCCATAAAATTTTAAATATTGAAAAAAAATCTGCTTATGTCTGCATTTTAATAAAATTAATCTTGAAAATTTAGGTTATACATTTTGATGCAATTTGAAGCTGAAATATCTAATGGATTTTATATTTTCTTTAGTCTAGCTTTACATCCTTTTCATTATCACCATTATAAATATTAAGTTATAGTAAAATACAACATGTGTTATTTGCCTCTAAGTGTTTATTTTCCAAAAATACAACATGTGTTATTTGCCTCTAAGTGTTTATTTTCCAAAATTTTTACAGGAAAGTACAAAGTACTCTGGGAAGACAAAAAGAGTACTTTAGATGAATACTATTCAGTTTATGAGAGACTGAATATCTTGGAGAGAAATGGATTATAGGTGACTTTGAGGCTAGATTCCCAACTCAAATCCTCTCCTTCTCAACTGTATTGAACACTTGAGTGCCACAGAGATTCTTTGTACTAGAAAGCATTAGATAAAATGTGCTCCTGAAGTAAAGGCCATAAACAGAGACTTTTCATGATAACAAGAGCATTTCAGATCTGTTGAACCTTACAGGAGAACAAATCTGAAGTATATCAATTACAGAATAAACCACCATCACTTCCTGATTTCATACAAATGAAATAAAATACTACTGATAGCACACTTTCCATTAAAGAAATTTTAAAATATATTAATGAAAAGAAAAAAAGAGCATAATTTATGATTGTGCTACGGAAAGAAAGACCTTCAAAATGCAGTTAAACCACTACTGAACACCTGTCTGAGAACTTTTGTTTGCACTGAAACTTCAGAAATTAGTTATGGTAGTCTTTCATTATGGATTTATGCAATGAAAACAATAAGCACAGACAACAAGCTCTCAGGCACATTATATTTTACTTTTAAAGCTCCACATTAATAGAAAAAATATTATTAATATTATCTCAAGGTTGACATTTTGTCAATATTTGCACAGCTACAATAAGGCTGTCAGTTTATGGTGCATGTGGATGAGCCATTCTAGTCTTCATAGTAAAGTATTTGCTTTGCACTTTTTGTAAGCATATATTAAAAATGTCAATAACAAAACAGAAAAGTTAAAAAAACCCACAAAAACCCAGAAGAAATAAAAAACCTTCCCATAGAATATTTGAATTTCAGCTGATAGCAAAACATATAGATAGAAGAATGAAACGGTAAATTGTACTCTACTTTTGGGCAAAATTATGATAGACAGAACAAAAAAAAAGATTGTTCACCATTAGGTAATTTAAGACTATCCTGTGTACAATTTTCCTCCTTATCTTGGCAGACAAAGCTGTAATAAACATGCAATTACTAACATTAGCGAAATATTTTTTTCTTCAAAAGACAGTCATATTATATTTACTTACAAATATGTTAAAATTTTTCAGTCTGTGTCAGCAATTACACGATACAAAGTGTTAAGATTCAATTGAAATAAGCAATTGTTACAGAGAGAACATTTTTTTGAAGGTAGTAGACTGTCATCCCTTTTCAAGGACTGTAATAATAGTGAAGATGAAATTACAGTTTGAAAAAATGCCACATAGTCACAAATTTGCTGATGACACCAAGTTGGGAGGGAGTGTCGACCTGCTGGAAGGCAGGAGGGCTCTGCAGAGGGATCTGGATAGACTGGAGAGATGGGTTGATTCCAACGGAATGAGGTTCAACAAGACCAAGTGCTGGGTCCTGCACTTTGGCCACAACAACCCCCTGCAGTGCTACAGGCTGGGAACAGAGTGGCTGGAGAGCAGCCAGGCAGAAAGGGACCTGGGGGTGCTGATTGACAGGAAGCTCAACATGAGCCAACAGTGTGCCCAGGTGACCAAGAAGGCCAATGGTATCCTGTCGTGTATCAAAAATAGCGTGGTCAGCAGGACAAGGGAAGTGATCCTTCCCCTGTACTCTGCATTGGTGAGGCCACACCTGGAGTATTGTGTTCAGTTCTGGGCCCCTCAGTTCAGGAAAGATATTGAAGTGCTGGAGCGGGTCCAGAGAAAGGCAACAAGACTGGTGAAGGGACTGGAACACAAGACCTATGGGAAGAGGCTGAGGGAGCTGGGTTTGTTTAGTCTGGAGAAGAGGAGGCTTAGAGGTGACCTCATCACTCTCTAGAACTACCTGAAGGGAAGTTACAGCCAGGTGGGGATTGGTCTCTTCTCCCAGGCAGTCAGCAATAGGACAAGGGAGCATGGGCTTAAGCTCTGCCAGGGGAAGTTTAGGCTGGGTATTAGAAAGAAATTCTTTACAGAGAGAGTGGTCAGGCATTGGAATGGGCTTCCCAGGGAGGTGGTGGATTTACCATCCCTGGAGGTTTTTAAACTGAGAATGGACATGGCACTTAGTGCCATGATCTAGTAAATGGACTGGAGTTGGACCAAGGGTTGGACTTGATGATCTCTGAGGTCTTTTCCAACCCAATTGATTCTATGATTAAGTGTTTGTGTTGATCCCAAAAATCCCAACTGTCTCACCTGAGATGCTTATTTTGGTTTTTGGTGGTGTGTGTGTGTGTTTGTGTATGTGTGTAATTCTTTTAGTCCCTGTCTATTGTTAATGAGCCCCTTCAACCAGTGTAATGCGAATTCAGAGCATTAAATTTCCTTTAGGGATACCACACTGGCATAAGTGATTGCACAGATTGGCCTTATCCGTCAGGTACTGTTCATCTGTAATATCTATTCCCTTCATTTGAGTTGGGGCAGGTTTTCAATGGTCTGCTCAAAGCTTCAGTGTGCTTATGAGATCCACCTAATTTTTAGCTGGTCGCAGCTGGCTGTACTTGAAAGTAATAGGAGTCTCAGATCATCTTGCTGAAACTGTCTAGGATGTTCAGTTTATACGGTCCCAGTCTCAAATACTGTCCCAAATTCATCTAGGAACAACACACCTGCATCCAAGTATCTCCATATTTCAGCACAGAAGAGGAACCAACTATCACCTTGGACACCTTGTGTCCAAAATAGCACCTTGGACACACTTAGCCTTATGTAGAATCTCCCATTTCACAGAATTGACATTGTCTAATGGAAAAAAGAAAAAAATAAAAGGAAAAAAGTTAGATGGAATAACTGGTAAAGGGGTCAACGGTGTTTAAAGAGCTGGTATGTTTTAAGCAAACATACCCTCATTGAGGACACTAGTTCATTTCCCAGCTTTCAGGACAGTAAGGAACCAGTACCAAAACAAACATCTAAACATTATCAAATGGACTGTGGTGGCTGCAACAGCGTAGCTGCAGCTTCTGGTCCAGATTCTAATCCTGGATAGGCATAAAGTACAAGACTCTGCAGAAAATTTTCATCAGTAAAAGATGAGTACCTTGGGAAATGGAAGGCAACCAATTTCTTTCTCATTATGTGTTCATTTCTTAATTTGCAAGGAATACGTTTTGCTTCTTTCTAAAGCCTTGCTGGAAGTAACAGGATTTGCACAGGTGTAAATGAGGGCATGATATGTCCAATTATTCTAGGTTTTGAAATTATAGAAGGAATTACTACTAGATTGCTGTGACCCTTCATTTTGCGAAGCTACCAACTTACCATCCCTTTGTTTAAGAGAGTTTTTGTCCTTTAACTGTAAGCACTCACCACAGATTTGCAGTTAGATGACTAGAAATGCATCGTTTTCATTCTAGAGGGAGGCTCTCCACTCTCTCAACTTATGCACCACTTGGTAAGGCTGAGAGTTAGAGTTGTACATTCCATTTAACATTGTTTACCTTTCATTTTTGTAAGAGCAGGAACTTTTTTGTTTAGTTCAGGGGGTAATAAAACCTCAGAAGATGCAGGTCAGCTGCGATCAGAACCCTTTGCTCCTTCCACACTCTTGGCCTTACGTAAAATCTCCAATTTCACACAATTGGTATTGTCTAATGGGGAAAAAAAAAAAAAGAGAGAAGAAAAAAGTTAGAGGGAATAACTGGTAAAGGGGTCAACAGTGTTTAGAGAGCTGGAATGTTTTAAGAAAATGTGCCCACTTTAAAACTTTTCTAATTAAATTCTGAAGCTTTTCAAAGCTACTTAGCTCTGATTAGTACAGAACCTTTTTGGCAAGAATAGCAAAACTCTGATGATTATTTATGACAAAAATCTTCTGTAGTATTATAGATGCACAATACAGACTAAAATATCCAAAAAGGCAAACAGTGTCCTCTAAGGAGATCTAATGAGTAAATGCAATATTTGTATAAATTCCTTTTCTAGATCCTCCCTTAAAGAATATGACAACAAAACATAATGTTATTGATTTTTTTTTACTTTGTTGACTCTGAAAAGCAGAGCATTTTACTTTTTCTCTTTTCTTCTGTGGCTGACAGAAGTGAAGGGAGAAAGAAACGTCTTGAATGTTACCATAAAACAGGTAAAGCTGAGTAAATTATTGTCAAGCAGTAAATTGTACTTGCATCAAAATCATTAGGAAAAAGCAATGACTTACTTGGTTTGACTTGTGTGTTCAGACTATTCTCCTTCTGGCCAATCTGACTCTCTGATTAATGTCCTCCTACAGTTTTTTTTCTAAGTTGGATATCTTGGGAAGTGATGCATCCCCATAAGGAAGAAATTTGGCAAAAATGCCAGGAGGCCTCCATGAATGGATAAGGAGCTGCTGAGCAAACTCAGAATGAAAACAGAATTTTTTAGAAGGTGGAAATGAGGACAGGTGGCCTGGGAGGAGTACAGGGAAATTGTATGGGAAGCTAGGGATAAGATTAGGGAAGACAAGTCTGAGTTAGAATTGAGTTTGGGCTGCATGAAAAGGAGTGTGGCCAGCAGGCAGAAGGAGGTGATTCTGCCCCTCTGCTCTTGTGAGCACCCACCTGGAGTCCTGCATACAGTTGTGGTGCCCCCCAACAAAAGAAGGACATGGAAGTGTTGAAGCAAGTCCAGAGGAGACTGCAAAGTTGATAAGAGGACTGGAGCACCTCCCCTACAAAGACAGGCTGAGAAAGTTGGGGCTGTTCAGCCTGGAGAAGAGAAAGGGACCTCACAGCAACCTTCCAGTGTCTGAAGGGGGCCTACAGGGAAGCCTCAGAGAGACACTTTGTGAGGAACTATAGTGACAGAAAAAGGAGTGATGGGTACGAATTGAAAGAGGGGAAATGTAGGTTAGATATTATGAAGGAATTCTTTACTGTGAGGGTGGTGAGATGGTAGAACAGCTTGCCCAGGGAGGTTGTAGAAGCTCCAGTGCTGGCAATGTTGAAGGCCAGGCTGGACAAGGCCTTGAGCAACTGACCTAGTGGAAGGTATCCTTGTCCATGGCAGGGGCAGTTTAGACTACATGATCTTTACGGGCCCTTCCAACCCTTAACATTCTACGATTCTGTGACCTTGTTTGGTTTCCATTTTCTCTTTTTGCTGAAACTGCAGTTATTAGTAACTATCAGTAGCTACGTGTCACACGTTGTACAGGAATAGTTATCACGTAGAAGAAGGAAATCAAAAATAAAACAGGAGACAGAGTTAAAGACAATCTCCTGTACTTCCCTAGATTTCCTAGAACTGTGTATGGAATCACTCTGTAAACTCCTGACTGTGTGCATTCCCAAGGAACAGCAGCCCCTTTGACTCCAAACTTCTGCATCTGCTATCTTTTATATAAGGTATTAAGAATACAGGGGGAGAAAAAAAGCACAAATGTTGGTGATATTTTCTGGAAGCTAGCATAAAAAGGTCTGAGTTATTATTGCAAGTGTGTCACCCCAAAAATACCTACAAAAACACTAAAATAAAAGTATGTACCCATATACCTTATCCTTCCATTTCACCTTTTTCCTTTCTATTACCCCCAGTAATTTCTTATGTCACATCTTATCCTTTCCCAGTATAAATATTATTTGTGATAGCAACCTTCCTTCATTCACCTTCCCAATGCAGTGTAGCCAATTAAAAGATGATGCTCAAGGAAAATAAAAGACTAAAAGACTAAAAGAAGCTAACAGTACTGATCATTTGGATCTTCATCTTGCATCAGCTATAACTGAGGGACTTCTGTATTCTTTATGCGCTTCTTTCCTCAAGGTTATAGATTTTCTCCAGTAAAGCTTGAATCTTCTTCTATGCCTTGAATTGGGTGAACTGGATTGAGCATACTGGATTGAGTCAAACAACTGCAGCATTCCTTTCAATTATTTTTTAAATTTACAAGTGCTTACTGTAGTTGAGTTCAGCTGACAATACAAAAAGCAAGTATTCTTCACTTTGTGTCAAAAGCAGGCAGAAAATCCAATGGCTCCTTGAACAGTGATGAGAGGAATGTAAGTCTAATAGTCTGATGGTTGGGTTTGTTTCTTTGAGAAAGCAGCTTATTCTGAGACAGTACAAGAAGCATCACTAAAGAAATTAGACAGCCAGACAGGCTGACAATTCCTTCTCTTGTACTTTGTACTATTTAATTTTGTGCTTTAGAAGTACTTTCCTGTAATTATGTCTAGAGGAAGGATTAAAAAATTTATTAGGCATTTAAGCTGGGAGGGTAAGGTTAACAATATATCAGGACCTGCAAACAGAACTCCAGAAGGGATAATTGGCTTGTAGGAAGCCAAGAAAAGCCACATTAAGGCTGTGAGCTCCCGTTTGTCATGATTCGCTCCCCAGCACTCCCACAGTGACATAACTCTACAAGACTTTCTCGATCAGAACTTGTACATTTTCAGGGTATACCTGTGTCTCTCGGTCCTTACATACATTTCCCTTACACTCATGTTCTTCTTCCTGCATATGTCAGAGACTGCAGGAAATATTTCATCAAATTCCCAGAGGCAATGTCAGGGCCATTCTTTGCAGGACTATTGTTGAACACTTGCTACTGTAGTGCTGCTGGCTCTCTAGACTCACCTTTTCCTATCCACCCTATGTGGCTACACCCTCACTCCAACAACCAATGCCTCCTTGAACAGATGCAGAAGGAAAGAAACAATATCATCATGGGCTTAGTCACTACCTTCCCTCTTTACTTTCTTCACAGGGTGAGAGAACTCCACATAGCAAGTGCTCCACTAACCTGTGTGTCATATTATATCTATGCTATTGTTTAGTTGAGGAAAATCTTGCCTTTTTTATGATCAAATAAAGCTAATATTTACTTTTCTCATTTATTTATTTATTTTCTATTCCCATAAATTCTTTGCAGAATAATTCAGAAGAGTTGCATGAAGAAAATAAAGAATTTGTTACCTACACTTCAGCTGAAACATTAAGAAACATTCAGTAAGAAGGAGGACACCTATGGCAAAGTTGCCCATCTTTTGCTTTCAAATGATCCATTTATTCTTCCTTAAAACAGAAGAAAGAAGAAAAGATGAACAAGTATAGAGAAATAAAGCATCAGTTGTGTCTCTCAAATCATTCAACACAAAGAATTACATTCTGGGTCATTAGAAGGGGAAATTATTGCAAGTGGCACAGGTAGAGCTGACAAATTTGATACAAATTTCTAATCTCTGTTACTGAAGCTCCTGCAGATGAACACTGTAATTTATACTGAGTGACCTTTAATCCAGCCCTTCCTTTTCTTAATGCACTTCCCAGAAATTTGTAGGGATATTACTGGAGATATCAAAAACGAATTCAGAAATAACATGACAGGAGAAAAGGATTTTATTTATTGCCTGTATCTTTAAGTAGATAAAGAGCTTTTGAACCCCATGCTGTTACAGATGTCTCTATTTGATCTAATAGACTCTCTTGTACCCAGTACAACAAAGAGCTCAGATTTTCAGCAGGAGGATTGTATGCATACAGTGCAACTACACTGATTGACATAAGAACTGCTAAAGAACGGTCTTATTTAATTGAAGCCTTGAAACAAAAAATTGTTTCAATTTTCTGGACAGTACTGCATCACCTTTAGAAATGCACACTCTGGGCTTGCTCTTTGCCTAATTACATGAAAGGCCTCAGCCTTATCCTAATTATAATCAGGCTAGAAGTTCCAGACCACACACCAGCTAGCCTGGCTCAGCCTGAGCATAATTTGGAAAGAGAAATAATGGGGGGAAAACCCTAAACTCTCCCACAGGCAAGTCTTTCAAACTTAAATGCAGCCATTAGAAAGCATTTGTGTCAAATCAAATTGAGAACAGAAGCAAATATCCCAAATTTTGCTAACTTCAATCCTACAAGCTGCTCTTTCAGAGGGCTCAGCCCGGTCCCTGGTCTCCAGACCAGCTATGGATTTTTGCTTCTGTACAGCTGCTTTCATATTAACATTTCCTAAGGGCTTGCAAAACTGTTTTATTTCATCTGAACATATCACAATCCCTTTGGTACATTCTCTATTTGGAGAGCAAGTTGCAGCGCTTAGCTCTCTTTTTTTTCTCTTGAACTGTTCACACAGCACTGCTGGAGATAGTGATAATTGCTGCCATTCTTCTAGACAAAAAAATATACATATATATATATTTACTTTTATTACTATTTGAACTAGAAAAAGTGGAAAGTTTGTTTTTCAGCACTTGATGATGGCTGTGAGTGTTCCTCACAATTTTACAGTAACACAGACCCCATGTGCACTTCTGCTTCTAAAGATGACAACAGTTAAAACCAAACAGGAAGTTTCATAGGGAAAAATAAATAAAATTACTAGCTACTATCAACGCACAGTAATTTATAGTTCCAGACATCAACCCAAACCACTGCTACCAACTCATAAATTGGAATGGATTACTAAATGTCACATTTTTCTTGTGACATGTTGTTTTTCGGGAAATGAGGAGAATCATAAGGGCAATATAATGTTACTACAAAATGCATAATGAAACTGTGCATACTTTTTACCATGTCAATAACATAACTGAGTGTACTAAATTATGCCACATAGGGAACTAACAAACAGTAGCATTACCTGAAATTGCCACACGGTCTTGCTTGAAAGCTCAAGATTATCAGCAATTACTAAGAGTGAACATACAAGACTGCATGTCAGCACGGATGCTTCACAAATACAAACATGTTGCTGTGGGTTGCCCTTGGCCAGCTGCCAGGTGCCCACCCAGATGCTCACTCACTTTGCTTCCTTGACAGAGGGAGAAAATGAGATGTAAAACCTCATGGATCAAAATAAAGACAGGGAGATCCTTCACCGAAACAGACTTGACCTGGGGAAAATTAGTTTATTGTCAGTTAGATAGATTTGGATGGTCAGAAACAAAGAAAAGAAATGGAACACCTTCCTACCATCCTCCTACTTGTTTTCCAAGGTTCAATGGGAAAAAGTTCCTCCACTCCTGACTCTTCTACCTCTTCTCCTTTGAGAAGCACAGGGAGATGAGGAGTGGGGTTTATGGTCAGTCTGTAACAGACCTTCTCTGCTGCTCCTTCCTCTTCCTGCTGTACCTGTGCTCCAGCCTTGGGCCTTCCCACGCATTGTAGATCTTCAGGATAAACATTCTCCGGTGTGGGCTCTCCACCGGCTGTAGTTTCTTCAGGGCATCTCCACCTGCCCCACTGAGGTCTCTCCCAGGGCTGCAG
The DNA here is from genome assembly GCA_013397135.1 of Pachyramphus minor. NCBI lineage: Eukaryota > Metazoa > Chordata > Aves > Passeriformes > Tyrannidae > Pachyramphus > Pachyramphus minor. Next base: position 73,264 of record VYXB01007066.1, on the reverse strand, counting down.
GGCCATCTCTACCTTCGGGGCTGGCAGGGTTGTTTCTCATCCTGTTCCCCTCCCTCAGCCCTGGCTGCCGGGCAGTGTTTTGCCCTCTCTTGCCCAGGATTTCCCCGGGGCCTGCCCGTGGCTGAGGGGCTCAGCCGTGCCCTGTGCTGGGGCGGCTGCCGCTGTCACCAGCACTGGGACATCTGTGCATGGTACAACATGTTCAAAACTAGCACTTTATAGTAGCAGCAAGAGATCTACCACCCAATAGAACAACTGACCTACAGAAAAAATAGCAAATCCCACACACATCCACCCAGTGAATCAACATGGATGAACGGCTGCAGACAAACTTTGGTCTTATTTACTGATTTTACGCTGAATGAAAAAATCTTTGCCTTCCTTATACATTAGTCCCAGTGGTATTATAGCTCCCAGCCCTAAAAGTCTGTGAACTCATCATCCTGTAGAACAGAAACATGATGCTCTGGCAAACAGACTAGAAGGGGAATGGCTGCTCATTGCAAGGCTTCCCATGTTGCCCTTGCAGTACAGGCCACAGCTTATGCTTGTCAGCAATAGCACTGCAAATCCACTGCAGTTAACAGACAGATGGGAATTGTGCAGCAGGATCTGGAAAAGCACTACAGAGCTTGGGAACACGGATAAATAACCCCATTGTTCTCCAGGACTGATTATATTAGCATGTGAATAAATGAAGTGACTTCATCACCTCAGTAGGTAATGCATAAATAGGGTAAGTATCCAAAGAAGTTACTCCTTGTATATAGTACTTGTGGAAGTCTCCCTCCTCTTGCAGGAATGGAAGTCTCTTGATAATTTTGATCAGTGGAAGTGCAGTTGCAATGGGTAGCTCATAATAGTGCATCATTGTAAAATTTGCTTGAGTTTTAGAGGTTCTAAACAAGCTGTTATCGAAGACAAACATGTTCTTGTTTTAACAGTAAAACAGACTCTATGTGACAAAGATGAGAGTGAAGTTTTTGCCAATAACACAGCACACTAGTCAGGAATATTTATGTAGCTTCTAATATTTCAGACTCTTTAAATTTAAACCAATAATTATTGCAAGAAATTAGGCCTATTTCTCATACTATTTTGCTATTAATTTGTTATTTTCTCCCAAAACAGCTGCAAATGTCATATTGTGCAAAATAAAATGTTTAAATTGCTCTCCTTCAGATCAAATCTCTAGTATTTCATTTTGGCTGCTCCTAATAGAGTATACTTAGAAAAAACTGTCAAGTGTGTTTTCAATCTACTAAGAAATTCTAGTCAAGACTAATTAGAATTCAGATATCCCTCTTACAAATTACAGCTTCTTGATCCAGACCCCACAGGAGTCTTGAATTTTGATTTTCAGGTTCTGCAGCCAGGTGTTCAAATCTATGCTTCCATCTGTGGCTGGCACTGCTCTGGCCTTGAATCCATGGCAAAATTTGTTATCCATCTTGTGCTTTTATTCTTTATCAGACTCAAGAAACTTAATGTTCCTGTTCCTAGATATTTTGAAGGAGGACTCCTTCTCAAAAGATGCCTTATGGATCAGGCTTTTGCAGTTAACCCAGTAACTGCCCCCACTATAAAAAAATCAGGCAAGCGAGAATTCTAGGGGAAAAAAAGCTATTTTAAATAAAAGGCCTGATCATTTATTTGGGAGAAGTAGGACCTGGAGTAAATTTCTTTCTTTGCTTGCAAAGACACATTCTTCTTCCAAGGTTCATTAGACTGGCTGTACTACCTAGTGGCTATATATGTTGGTGGCATGTAATCCATCTTCTTGAGAACTTTCTAACAACCAGAAGAGAGTTCATAATATCTTGTGCTACAGATAGCACAAGAAAGAGCTTGTGCAAGTAGCCTAGTATTTAGGATGGTCATCTGGAAAGGAAGGCTTGTGGCTGAAATTTCTGTTCCAAAGAACAGTAATATATTCAATGACTATGCCACATAATAAGGAAGGTAATAGATAGGTTTAGAATGGGGTTTCCCTGCTTTTTCCTTTCACATCTTGCTGGAATCAGAACTCTGAAGTTTTGGCTGTGAATCAAGTCAAACTAGATTTGTATCCAAGGGACCAATTCTCTACTTGACAAAAAAGTTTAAACATTGGGATCCAAGACTGCCTGGTCTTCCTATCTGCATAGAGATGGCTGCCAAGAGTGCTAGAATATTAACAGAAATCACATTTATATGGCAAATATACATGACATACACTGTCATGAGCTAAATGTAGGTAAAATAAATCAAGTGTTTTGAAAGACTGGATACTTCCTCAGATTTGTACAGTTCTAAGACCTATGAAACCTCTTAATCTTCAAGGAAACAAAAAGATCTGTTCTATTGTTGCTTATATCTAGTATAGTTGGGAGAATTTAGGAAGAAAGCCTAGCTTTAGCTGAACATATGGTCCAGTTATACAGTTTATACCGTAATGAAACACAAATAGAAATGCTTGTGTGACACTTTTAAGAATAAACTGGCTTGAAAACTTTGAGTGCAGCATTTTATTGATTGAATGACACAATGAATTCTAGCATCCCTCTGCATTGCCAATGGATAATTATGATTATTACAAGGAGCATGCTTTGACTGAGAAGTGAAGTAAGTCTCCATTTTCTGTAGCTCTGAAAGACTACTTCCCTCTAGAGGCCATATGCAGAAGCACAAAGCAATTTTATGTTACAATTTTCATTTTGACTTTTTTAAAAAAAGAATTAAAATGCATATGAATTATACCTTTCCACATACACTATAATTAAAGGGAAACAGGATCCCTGGAATTAGAAGTGCTTCAAGTACAATATGGGATTCATACAGCCAAGTACATCCATTTTAAAGTTACTGGACCAAAGCCTTAAACCTCTAGATGCAAACAAAACCCACTCTGCCAAACTTGCAGGTTGAACTCCACAGATCATTATCCACTATTGAAAGAACCTAAAAAAGTGACTTACGAGAGCTGAAATGGTGGATATATTATTTCCAAATTACAGACTGTCAATTTCATTCCTTCCAGGAAAAAGAAATAGAGAAAAACCATATTAATCTGATTAAATCAGAAGGTTTTTTTTAAACGATTTTCACTGAATAAGCAGAACTGTTAAATATTTTAATTTGAACCTTTAAGAAGTGTGTCCTTACACATAGTTTAACATACAAGACATTCTACATCTTTATCCATTTTTTCACAGATTGTTCTAGAAAGCACACAGAAAAAAAAGCGCTAGAAAGCACTAGTAGGAGATGCTAAAAGATTGCTTTCTCTAGGTAGTCTTAAATGGAGGACTTTTTGGAAAAGTATCCAAAAATTTAAAAAGCAAACTAAATGTCAAATACCAGAAGCTGCACCTTGTGTTCCCTAATCCACATACTTCAGAATCCAGGCTGGAAACCCTTCAACCTGCCACACACACATCTGTCATTTGAGTAAATGGAACAACCATTTGAGAAGTTTAGTGTCCACAGCTGGATCAATCTCTGGAGGAATAGACAAAGTTTTGTCATCTTGCCTCTCTTTTCTAGATTAGAACCATTTTGACAAATATGCAGCTGTGTTTTTCTCCCTAGTTTTATAGGGTGAGTGGCAGCCAGGGATCTAGCTTTTTCCTTCCCTCTTCAAGCTTCATTTCCCAAGTCTTTCCACACAGCCTTTGCCCAGAGCCACATTCTTCCCAAAGCTGCTGAGCCTAATGTTTTCCTCACCCCATGTATGAATTCCAGTCAACTTCTTTCTTCCACTCTACATTCCCTGCATACCCAAGCTGTCCCACTGAATTTGACTATGATTTGGCCATATATCTTCCCTGTCAGCCCTCAGATCCTTGCTGGAGGCAAAGGGTACCTAGATGATAATCTTGATGGAGCCAACAGTGTTTAGGCCTACAATTTAAGCAAAACACAAGCACTACCTTTTAATCTGGAGTCTTTTTTGCATATGGGTTGCTCATGTGAGCTCCTTGGAGCTGCTGCTCCAAGCCTATGAAATCTCCTGCCAACCGCTTTCCCCAATGTCCAGTCCTGTTTCCTTAAACTTGCCCTTGTGCATTACTGAAGTCCTTTCCCCTTCTGCAAATATAAGCTTGGTTTCAACTATTCCAGTCTATACCACTATTGCAGTCTAGACTCCAAGGTCTATATGTGTTTTAGCAGTGACTATCCTTATTTCTTTTTCCTCTTTTTCATCTGAAAGATAGGAAAATCCACCTTCCTACTTCCAGTGATCTCCTTACATGATTTGTTGCTGATCAAACTGTTTTCATTAAAACCAAGCATGGTAACACTACCATAGTCTAAAATATATATGGAAAGGCCAGGAACATATGCTGGCAGAAGCATTTTAACAGTAATTTTAGTAGCATCACTATAGAAATCGTGCGGTAAAAGCAATCTCTAAAAACATAAATTGTGTAGAAAACCATGCCAAATCACAGTGCTGTTTTACTCTACTTCGTCCACCTGCATGGGAAATTCTGTTCCATTTTGAGATCTTGGCCTGAGGCCTCACAGGATGAGGCTAGAATATCCCCCAGCAAGCAGTAGGGGATGGAGCTTAGTAGAGGCAATACATGAAAAAATTAGTTTTCTGCGTCTACTGAGCAGAGTTTTTCAGCAAACTATAACTCACCAGCACCTAAGCAAACTATGACAGGAACAAATGAACACCTTGATAAGCATGCAAAATTTGCTTCTGAAAAGCATGTATATATTAAAGCTTTTCATTGAACTAGCTGCGACAGCTCAACATGGATATGATGAGTTATGCTAATATTACTGTCAAAAACAAACCAAAAGCCCAACAATGGAACTGTTAAGACAGCACAAAGAAAATCTCCAAACCCAATAGTTACAGTTAAAAGTTTTCTTTTTTTTCATGGGCAACTGCAGATTTTAGCACCTGTGCCTTCTGCAATAATCTTGCTTTAGACCATCACATCTGTGATTGCGGATGCATGACCCAGATCAGTTATAGTTTGCTAGAGGCTGATATATAAACCTGCTGAGTGAAACATGGCCACTTCAGCTGGCAACAGTTGAAGCATTTAGTTAATAACAAGCATGAATCATACAATTCATGAATCATGCAATTCCCACCAGCCCCCAGGTCGCATTCTCATGGAACTCAAGCTGGACAATATGTGTTGCATCATACTAAGAGTCCTTGGTGAGGGATCTGGGCCTTTTTACATCAGGTGCCCTGAAAAGCTGTGATGATAAAACACATCCTGAATAAAAAGCAGCACTTTTTGCTAAACCCACAGATTATGCCTGGAAGCAACCCCTATTGTTATTTTTTCCCCTCTTTCCTGCATTTTCTACAGTCTATACTGTAAGCATTCACTTTAATTTACTAGATAAGTTACTAATTAGAAGCTGCTCTTCAGCTAATGAAGAAGAGGTTGAAACAGCTTTTATAGTTAGCTACATACACTTAGGTGAGTCACAGGGAAAGGAATACACTCATTACACTCATTTTCAGCTGCTTGTTTTAGATGTTCAGGGCTACATTAATTTAGTTCTCAAAAAATAAAATTAGACACATACAGAACATTACTCACTATTTTGTTCCTCTTATGGGTTGTCTTTGATATCAAGGACACTAAGAAGGACAACTTATTCTTGATACGGCACTACTGTTTCATGGGCCATGGCACCATAAAAGCAGTAGTGTCTTCTAATTGATCACTGGTAGTACATCTTTCCAGTTGCAGTGTTGAAAACGGGATTGATGACAGAAGGGATGATTTAAGTTAGCTTTTACCACAACTTATAGAGAAAAAGTTGACAAGAAATTATTTGAGGTGTAGAAGGCTAAACTCAATCAGATAGTTTCATTTTCTTGCTACTTGCTTTGACAGTTGTAGCTCAGATTTCTAGTTTGAGTTGCTTATTATGTTTCTTTGGCCTTCTAACTTTGCTGTCATTAATACCTTTACAATACAAAAATACGTACATGGTTGAAGGTACTTTTTCCATGTAAAAAAAAGTATTTTCTTTTTCAAAACAAACATTCAGGCAGACTCTCATTTCACTTCTGTAGAAGTACATATGGAAATGACTGTTATTTTTGTGAGGCAGATTAGGCTCTGCATCTATCATGATATATCTGAAAAGGAAACAAACTGTACTCTTGCTGGAGATCTAGTAGCCTGACTACTAAAAAACGCAAGTGAAGTATTTTTTGTTTGGTTGGTTTTGGTTTTGTGTTTTGTTGTAGTGTGTGTTTTTTTAAAAGAATATTAACTCTGCTTCCACAGCAAGGTAATTGAAAGTCATTGACTCTGTCCCTGAATGAGTCCTGTCACATCAAAATAAACTTCATATGATCTCTCACAGGAAACTGTGACACATGGTAACTGGTGTCCCTGTCTGAACGACTGGTTTTCAGAGATATAAGATACAAAGAGAAGTAAATCTGTCCTGTGAGTGAACATAAACACAAAGACTACCACTGCCAGCTTGCCCTGAAGTCAAAAGTATAGCTCGGTCACATAAGCAGCACTAAGGCAGCAGAAATCCCCTTGGTGGATGTCTTCTGGGTCCTCTCTGGGATGCTCCGCTCAATAGCTCTCGTGCTTTTACAAGCTCTCAGCATTCACTCCTTCCCCCTCTCTGCCAGTTGGCTTTCCCATACAACTGTCTGTCCTTAAATGCCTTTTTCTTCTTGCTGATTCCCATCCCAGGAGCTCTTTGTTGAAGGCTGGACAAACATAAAACCCACGTAGTAAAATGAAAAAAGGTCCAAGACTGGAGGACTTGAACCATCCAAGAATTGTTTTTACTTTTTTGTGAGGCACAGGGATTTCAGTATGTTACCTGCTGTTTTCTTTGGTCTCGGTTCTCATGTACACATTTGTCACTTACACGTTTTATGGAGTAGTTTAGATGTAATTTAAAGGTAAAATTCTTCCCCATCCAGAGCTACAGAATTCTTTAAAAAAAATATGATGAAGAAATTCATGAAAGTCAAGTCTGATGGCTCAGATTTGAACATAGCGTTTTGCTCTTCCTTTCTCTGTTGCTTGCTGTCTTTCACTTTAATCTAGGAAAAAATGGACATTCACAACACACAAAAGAATGACAAAGAAATTAATTGCATACTGTGATTTTAATTCCATTTTACTAAATTGCTATATGTTTAACCTTTATGTCTTTTATTCATGGAATATTAATTAACTTTAAGTTCTTCAATTATTTCAACAACTTAAAATGGTTCAATTATCCAGATTTAATAAAATAAGCTATTTTCTTCTAGGAAAATACCCTGGGATGGCCTAATGCTATAATTACATATAAAGCAAGTATAATACAAAATACTGTTAGAATTTTACTAATTCAGTTATGAAAAGACTGAGAGATGCATTAAAAGCTACCCAAAAAATTCATTGTAATTCTTACATACTGTTATAATTTTGTTATCCTAAGTGAAAATAACTTGTCTTCCCTATACGAGGCTGAAATACAACTTTGGCTTGTTTTGGAGGCTTTTTTTTGAAACCTAAAGTTGTAGCTTATGTCACTAAGAGAAGTAATGGATGTTTTAAAAATGTCTGTTATAATAAGTTATAAAAGTTAAATAAAGTTATAATAATATAAACCTCCGCAGGATATTGTGGGTTTGTAGGTCTGATAGGAATTCTAGTGCTTACTTTGGAAAGGCTGGAAATGGAGAAATAAGAGGGAGAGAGCCACATGTAACAGCCAAGACCAATAGCACATGTGTACAGTGTCATGGAGACAGAGCTGAAAACAGATTAAGAGACATAGCACTATAGCTGTACTGAGTGAGAGAAAGGAACAATATAGTTGTCTGGTAGATGCAGTAGGCTATTTTGCTCTCTAAGCAAAATCACCAGAGGGGAAACAAGTAATTTCAAACAGGAGTTTACGTGCAACATCTGTAGTTAACCTTGTTAAAAGTTGTACAAGAGATCTAGACAAGTACTATTCATTTTCTTAAGAGGAGGTGTGTTTGATCTTGGTGGAGACATCTGTGACATAAAAGACCACAGATTTCTGCTTATGAGAAAGTGAGATGGTAAGTATTAATTGCTTTGGCCTCCAGGAAACAGAATATTAGGTTGAACAATAGATAATAGAGCATATATCTTCAAACGATATGTATGGATATAAACACCTCTGTAGTGTCTTCTCCCAATTCATAAACATAGCATCAATCAGCTTGAATTTCAGTAGGTGGCCTTCATCCAAGCTTTCACCTCCATTATGCACTAGGTAAATCACGAAGCTGTGTAATGCAGACAACACAGCAATCTCTCTTCATTACCCCTTCTAACAGCACCATATAGGCATTTACCAGGAGATGCGACAGGAGAAGATCCATCAGGATCCTATCTAAGAGTCTCCTTGGAACAAAACAGCAGTTACTGGTCATGACCCTGACAAGATCACTGATATTATTTATCCTACCTAGTCTAACTGAATGCCAAAATACGGTCACAATTATTAAGAGAAATATGACAGATTTTCCTCAATTAGGTTAACAAAATAACACAGAAGAAGAAGTCTTTCGCAGCCTTAGCCTCTAGCATTGCCAGCTTTGAATTTGAAATATCATCTTCTCTAGTGAGTTAATGTGGAAGCAAGAACCACCCCAATCCTCTAGAAACACCATCCCCAGCAAACCTAGGTCCTCCTCTCAAAGGCATGTCTGGATTTAACTGAAAGCAATTGCACTGTCCATTTGACTTCTTTCACTTGTTGCAGTCCTTCCAGCAGGTATGAAGTGCTGGACAACTACAACAGCAACATTTTAAAGCCAGTTTACACAGATATAATTGGCTACCCCATGTACAAAGTGATCCATTTTGAACATCCAAGTTGATGCTGTCTGGTCTAGAAGAGAAACAATTTTTTTTTCCATGCAATTAAAAGGGAAAGAGAAAAAACAAGGCCCTAAAATATCTGTTATTCCAGATGTGCAATCTGCTTGCATTTTAAAATAAATAAATTGCTTTTTCAAAATTTAAAAAAGACCTTTAGGATATTAAAAACCATCTGCACAATTCCTTGACTCCAGATGCTATTAATGTAAACAAACAAATTTAAGAGGTTCATCTTTGCATAAAGGATGCACATAGTTCTCCATAATTCAGCTCATCCTTGACACTATACATGGGCTCCTGAGCCAATGGGGCAAGGCTGGTGAAGAAAGCTTCATTAGCTGCTTTAACTCTATGACAGTTAATTACTCTGAAAGAGGTTTTGTGTGGAAGAACACAACAGGGCAAGCAAAGCACTAACAGTGGAGATTTTCATCCCATTATTATGCTTTGTTGGTGTTGTTTTGTATTTCAAACCAGAATGACTGCAATATCACTTCTGAGAAAGTCAAGGGCATATTAGGATGGAGACCGTGAACATATGCATAACCAGAATCTGATCAATCTCACGGGGATAAGTACATAAAAAATGTCAAAAATTTGTCACCAGACCATGAGATTTATTATTTCATTATTCTTCTTAGCAGACAAACTTCACAGGAAAGGATCAGATAAAAACTATCCAACATGAATTAAAAAAAAATAATACATGCAATGAGACAAGCTCGTCAAGAAGCAACACAGTTAGTTGCAAATTGAAATGAATGTCACAGGGAAGCTCCTCACACTCTAAAGACATCATGTAGAAGGGCTATGCTGAGCTTATAGTTGCCTCATGGTCAAAGTGATATGCAGTGTATGCCTCTGGGGATAGTATAATTTCTACGAAGTACAGCTACAGGAAAAACTTGCCACATACATTATGTCTCAACAGAAAAATTAGTTGTGTCATTTACATTGTGTTACAGGATGCCAATAGCCTTGTAATAATTACCTGTACAGCATTTTACTTAATTTTCTTGTCACTTGTAAAAGGTTACATCCATATAGCAGAAGGAATCCTCCTTCAAGAAATACAACAAAGTAACCAGAAGCATAAATTCTGCTTCATGAAGTTATGGAGGTGAATATATTCAAGAGCATTAGAGGTACAATGGTGCAATGGTTTACTCAGTTTTACAGTGTCACCACTAACAATAATGGACCATCTTTCCCTGCCCTGGAACCAGATACAATTTTTTCCTACCGTTCTAAAACGTCCTGAAACCTCTCAGAAGCTGTTCACAGTGAACAGCCTCATACACATGTCATCTTCTAAGAAAGCATCTACCTCCACATGGCAGTTATTCTTACCCAGTGCTGCAGCTGGTGTCAACTCTCTTAATACAAAACTTTCAACTTCTAGATTCCCCACAAGTAAAAAAAAACCAAACACATGACTACGAAAAGAGAACTGGTCTGTCTTTTCACCAGCTCCCTATACATTATCCTCCCCCCGCCCAGCTTCCATTTTATCTCAGAGCACCACAGTGAGGCAGAAAAATGATTTGCTTAAAATAAAAAAAAACTCTGCAAGAGAGCTAGGAACTGACCCTGGGTCCCCTGACTCCCAATTTAATGCCTTACTTACAGACAACCTTCTTTGTCTGTAAAAGCAGAGGGACATGCTTGGTGCTAAACTAAAATTGTGATGTGGATCAAAAGCAATGTGCCCTCCCCACTCCACACAAAACAGTCCTCTATTAGCAGCTCTACAACTGAGGCAGTAAATAACCTATTTTCCCATTGTTTCATATGCAACACATGAAATTAATGTCCTAGGCTCCCTGGATCTAAGCGATCTAAGTGAGCTCCTTAACTGGCTCTCTTGTCCATGTTCAAGGTAATCTTTCATAATAAATTAAAGGAAATCCAAGATGTTCACAATGACTGGAGAAGAATTGAGTGGCAGCACATAAATCAGCAAGAAGAGTCTCCCAGAACAACTTGTTAGCAACTGATGTGGCATTGGTAGGAAGATGTCTATGACAGTGTTCTTTCTGAAAGCAAAATAATCACTAACCATTTTCTAGAGTTTTCTCCTCCCCTGCTAAGTAAAGCATCAATTAGATCAGCACCATTTAGAGTTGCACAGTTCGACATTTCTAATCCCTTGAAGGCTGCTCTTGTGCCTTCCCTGCATGCTTGCATAAGAATTACATGTTTCTTGTCAGCTTGAACAATTATTTTTCTATTTAAAGGAGAAAAAAAAAACGTGCAGAAAGGAAGAAAAAAAGAACGAAAAAGAAAGGTTTCACCTTACAATATATAGAAAATTTTTTGGAGGTAGTGAAGAAAGATAAGTTTATCCCCAAGTCACCCTGAATCTGAATCATATCTGATCAGAGAAAACACCCTATGCAATGGCATAACATGGTCTTTCTGTAATCTTTTCTGTAGCTGATTCTGTTAGCTTATTTGATAAGTGACTAAAAAGTGAAGGGCTGTGGTCTCACAGGGAAGGCCCGACTCCAGATCAGATTGTTCCCCAAAAGAGCTTCTGAAAGATGCTCAGTGAACTGTGTGAGAGTGAGCATGCAGGGAAAAACAAGATTCCCAGAATCTTCCCAAGGCTCTGATCTCCCTTATATATCTCCACCAGTTTTAGGTCAGAAAGATTAGACTTAAAGGCACTTAAGAGATTATTGTAGAAATAATAGCTATTTTATCTTGTTTAGATACTCATAGATGTTCCTGGTTGAATATTGGCCTCTACAGCTATAACATCGGTTACATGACTTGTTACTTCCCCTCCATGCCCTTTTTACATCAGAGAAGAGTTGTTACAGATAAAAATAGTCAAAGAGGAAAATTATTATGGTATTCTCAATTGCACAACAGATGTTACTGGGGCTACAACAAAACATTATCCGATGCTTGATAAATTTTTGGGTTTGAGGGACACACTAAATGACCAGCACATTCAGAATGTACATTCACCCACTGAAAAAGGAAGGAAATTTTCCTTGGAGACTCACTTTTCTGTTAACTTACCAAAGACTTCTAAATTTGAGCAAGATCTAAAGTCATCTGCTGTATCTAAGGGGCCAGAAAATCCCTATGGAAAGAACAGGCATATGAACTGCACAACTTGAATCAGAGTTCTGAGGCAGAAAAAAAGAAAATACAGATTTATACACCTGTTTTAAAACACCTGCCTAAATGCAAAGCTGTAGTAAACCAGGTCACAGCAATGTGCATGCTAATAAGAATCCTGTTGTGCTATCAGAGGGTTCAGGAGGAATCAAGGAAAGCATTTAATGTTCCCTTTTCTATCCCTTCGCAGCATGTGATTATAGTCAAACCTCTTTTTTTTTTTTTTAATAGACTTAGAAGAATGCAAATGATCTTTTTAATTGTTCATGAGATGTCATTAAATTTTCCTTTCATGCTTAGAGTTCATTCTTTTAATCAGCTGTTTGGTCCCTTCCAGACAAATGTAAGAGGCTTCATAGTTTCCTTTATTATTTTTCTTTAACAGAAAATGGAACTTCAAAGTGAAATGATTGGAGATTTTAATTTTTTTTAAAAAAAACATACACTTGGGGGGCTAATTAGCATTTAAAAATGGACTTTTGTTATCAAAGCTAAACTATCTGACCTCAGCTTTGTATACTCATTGTGAATTCAGATGCTCCTGGAAGAGACTGATTTATGATAAATTATTAATATTTTCCACCTTCATTTTGCTACATGCAAACCACCAGGACAGATCAACACTTAAAAAACCTAGGAGAATTAAAGACTCTATTCCCAGAAGCAATGGATACAGTTCAATAGACAAGGTGGTATGAACACCATCCTTTTTCTTCCTTTTCTTGGTAGGAGAGCTCTTCTCAAACTCTTTAGAGTGGGAAAAAGATACTCAAAGTCAGCTTTAAAACAGTAACTGTACAAATGTTCTGTTCAAGCATAAATGGTTGCAGGAACGAGCAGGAAGACTATTGGAAAATATAACAAACTTGTCTTCAGAATATGTTATACTAGCTTTATGAAGACTCCTCCCAAACATTCATCAGATCTGGGAATGACAGATATGTCTCCACAGCCAGGCAAAGGCTAAAAGTACCTGTCAGTTTAAATGGAAAGGTCATGAATACTACAAAAAGAAAACAAATATTTAACTCCAGTTGAACAAGTGATGCCCTTGTAAGTATGTGTCTGTTTTCAGTGGTTGGATTAGACTGTCAAGGGACTCCATTTTATATGCAGTTGAGTCTTGTAAGTACAAGCCTTGTGGCCTTATACCAGTTCTTTCTCGCAGATATCATAAGGCACAGCACAATTAAAAACTAGGCCTAGAAAACAGCTGAATTGTGCTTTGGTGTTTCAAACATACAAAAACAACTAGCCATGCAGTAATTGCTGAAAAACCAATCTGGTAGCCTTAGAGATAAATGAAGGCCAAATTAGATAAGTTAGATGCCACTGCTACTTTGAACAGTTCTACAAGTCTTTCAGTCCAGGACCTTAAAGTCTTCCTCACTTTTACGAATCTATGAATGCTGGCAGGTTTGTCTTGCAGTATTTTTTCTTCTCTTTCAAAGGTAATTAAGACACTCCTGAGTTCAGGAGTGGATTGAAATATTAATAGAGATAATATCTCTGCTGGTGAATCTCTGCTTGTAGGTTAAACATTTAGCAGGCATCTTGTGATTGCTTCCATAGAGACAGGGCAGCAGAGACATGACATTAAAGGTTAAACCCCCAAACCACTGAAGCAACCCTGTTATTAAGCCATGTTTAGTAAAATAGACAGACACCTACAGGTACACCTCACAGGGTCCTTGAAGACATCAAGTGTACAGGAATATATTGCTATCAACGGATACCAAGTTTATCACGACAGCCTGAAACAGAAATAGAATTTAATCACATGATTATTTTAAAAGATACTGTTTCTGCTGGGAGAAAAATAGAAGAATGTAAACTACAGACTCTTGCAGCTATGTATTTACTTGGCTGTAATCATCATCAGTAATCATCCTGCAGACAAATAAATCAGAGACATATACTAATTTCTTTTTCTCCTCAGTATTTCTCATTTTGACACATTTTTATCATGCAACAAAGCAAATGCTGGTTCCAAGAATAGTACACCAATTCTCACAATTCTTATCTATAGATTGAACTTGCAAGCCCAACCCAGAAGCATTTACTTAGATTAGCTACATTGACCGAAATAAGACAAAACATATCAATATCTCTGTTTTTACAGCCTTTTATGCATAAACATTATGTTAATAGGGTCACTATAATACAGGAATTATCAGGTAAGTTCCTACAGGGTTCATGAATACAAAAAAAAAAATTACTTATAATATTTATAAAATGTATAAGGGCCTGTCCTTTTCTATGAAGAATATTAAAACTCCATATATATCAAATCCCTTTATTTTTAGCACTGTAGACTACCCAAAGTGTTTCATAGAAACTGCTCATTTGTGTTCTACTTGTGATTTCAGACCTCTTAAGTCTTGCTACCTAGGGGCAGCAGAAATTTATAAACTGTTCAGGGTGCCTATAATGAAGCCTATGCATTGTTTAACAACAAAATTAATCTAAAATCTTACTGAAAAGACTAATACACACTCCATGGTTCAATCATTCTTCTCTAAGTTAAAAAAAAGAAGGTTTCTTGACTACCACCGCAAGAGACAGGTTTCTAATACATCCCTCCCCTCCCTTCAACAGGCCACAAATGCAAAACTGGGAGCAAAAATACAGTTTCCCACGCTGAGATTTTACTCTCACTGCAAAGCCACAGGCTTTGGGTCAGCTTAGTCTATCCAGGAAATGACAAGTTTGACTTAGGTGTAGGACACAGGAGCCATTCTGAGATCTGCTGACCACAGCATTGCCCTGTCCAAGCCTCGCCTCACAATGGGATGATACTCAAATACACCCTTCCTCCTCAAACTGCTTCTGTGGCATGAGGAGACAACAGCATATTGAAGAGCTTTGCACAATCAAGCAGGTCAGGAAATCTTAAAATGCTGAGGTTTTCATAGTATAATGAAGAATTTCTATCTTTCAATATCAGACATGCTAACAAACCTTTGATGATTTCATGTGATATTTCTAGTGTGTCTGTTACAGCATCCAAAGCACGTGCTGCAGGCAGAAAAATTATGGCTTAAGCCTGTAGACACTAATTTATAGAAGAGATTTCTGAACTCTTGCCTTGGTAAAAGTAGGATGGATTTTCCTTAGCAGTTCTACTGAGTTTGCTAATATGAACAACAAGCTCTGTTGGGAGAGAGACACCTGTAGTTGTGTTATTAGTTGTGCTTTATTTAGGTGACTTATTTTTATTAGGTGACAAAACATACAGCTTTTTGCATGTTGAGTACTTCATCTGAAATCAGCCTCAAACATCTTAATTTTGACACTTTTTTTAACCTTTGAGATAGTCTGTTTTCAGAATCACAAAATCCAAAGCTCAGACCATATGTTGAGATTATAATATCTTTACAACAGAGAAGTCTGTTGTTTCAATGTCTGTAAGCTCATGTAGTCATGAGCTCATTAGTCATTAATTGCATATTTTATAATTAAATAGGACATATTGGCATATAGCAATATCTGAATTAAGTCAGCCTATAATTACTACAACAACAAAACCACAGAACTCATCCGGAAACCAGGCGAAGAAACAGCCTGTTCAAACTACTCAGTAATGACTTGGAAATATTTTCATACAGTGATTTGGTAATTCAGATAAGAAACAACAATTAAAGCTTTAGCAATTTTTACTTGGAAGGGAATGAAAATTTCGCAATGCACCATGTTACTATTAAGAGAGAAAGCATAGATTTTTCTTTAAAAAAGTTAATTTTTATTTTATACGTTTTGAACCAAATTATTTTGGAGAAAACCATCCCTTGCATTACACTATTATCTACTAATAATCTTAAAGGATAAATAACATTTTCCAACTCAGTATCACCTCCTAATACAACAGCATCACCTTCAAAGCTTCCTGCCTCTTTATGGTCTCTGTTTTTGTTTCAGCCAGTTAGTCTTTAAGCTTCTTACTCTCTCTACTGAGTGTTTGTATAATGCCTCCCAGCATGAGGTTGCAGGCGTGACTGGGATTTCCAAATATTACCACAATAGTAGCAAAGATTATTTGACCTTGTATCTCTTCCCTTCCCACGCTCACCTCCTACCAGGGGTGGGTAAGTATTCCCACTAATTTTGCAGAGGAAGAACTACAAAGGAAACTTATTTGAAGGGGAGAGCATGACAGAAAAGAGACCACCTGACTTCTAGATATACAAGACTGCCATAGCACTAATATACCTCTCCTGCAGACTCAACTCCCATCTGTATGCTTTATCTCATTGATACAAACAGACCTCAAGTAGCTGACTGAAGGCTTTTCTGTGATTCAACTCCCTTGGGAATTAGAAAAGACAGATGTCAGAGGGTATACATGCGTGTGGGTAACAGCACAAGCTAAGTAAAACTCAACACAAAGACAGAAAGTATTTATTGGCTTACAGACAGAAGATAAATGTCTTGGACAGTCCAGCACCAAAACAGACATATTAAGACTCCAGATTTAATAGGCCAGTTCCCAGGTAGAAGTATGCTAAGAAAATCTAAACCTAAATGAGTTAAAATAGGCTGGCAGACAATATTGAACTGCATGTAGAATTATTAATAAAAAGGTTCATTTGTAAATGACACTTCTAGCAGCTAGAGTCATGACCATTTCTGGTATGGTGCCCATTTGGATAAGTCCTATTAGACTTGCTGAAAAAAGTCTTTCAACCAGGAAAAATAAACAGAAAAGGGAAAGAAAAAAAAGAATCTGCCTCTGCTATGACTTTAAAACCAAAAACAATCTACTCAGCCTGCTCTTCCCCAAAGACCACAACTCTCCAAAGAATGTGCAACCATTATCACCTGACCAATATTGTAACAGCAGTGTCAGTCCTTTATACGCACTGAATTACAAATAAGATTTTGTGCATTGCTTTCAAGCATGAAGATTATGGCACACAGTAGGGTTGAAGTTTCTAATGAGCAAAACTTGCAAAAGGGAGAGGGATACCAATGAAAATCAATTTTTATGCTCAGTTACTGGTCATGAGCGAACCAGTTTTTGAGATATAGGCATATATTGTCAATAAGTGAGAGAAACAGTAGAAGATGTATTCAGGCTCTTTGGAGGAAAAAACCCAAAACAACAGCAACACATCTCACTGGTCTTTAAGAAGTTTTCTACTTGAACAGATAGGGATTTGTAATTAGATTATGCAAAGATGTTGAAAGACAGAGTTCTCCATTCTGTATAGATTTAATTTGTAAGAGACTAAGTTAGTTTCAAATGAAGTATATTGAGTAGGAAGTTGTTGCCTGGATTTTCCTGGGTATCCTGGAGAAGGTTGCATAAGGACCACTCCAGCCAAATGATTAGGACAGTCTTAATGAAAGACTTTAGGGGTTGCTTTCTGGTTCCTGTGGATGGAGAGTGCCTGTCCCTACACAGCAGAAAGTAGAACTGAAGTGAAGCTGTTGAAGCAAATTATGATTTGGCTCATGTTTCCCAAGGATCCAGGCACTAGTACGGCATTTTAAGTGGGAGACCTTGGATTTCAGACTTAGATTAGCTTGAAGAGGGTCAGGGTCCAAAAGTTCTCCCTTCCTAAAGTATGTTGTGACCACTGCTTAGACTCATAATTATCCTTCCTTCTCCTCCTCCTCCATGAAAGATCCCTGGGCAAAACAGCTCCATGTTAACTGGATCAGACAATGCTCTCTGTCCAAAACCTGGCTTTTCCACTTGTCATGGTTCTTGGAGGAAACTGGGCTTGAACCAGCTCACAATGAGAAAGAAACTGAACATCATCTATGCACAGCAGCAACCTAAGCACTCAGCTGTTTTGCAAGATGATCTGTCATATGCCCTTTCTCACTAAAATCCATTTTAGAAGCAAGCTACAAGTACAAGTGAGTTTTGTAGGTAATTCTTATCTGTCAGTGTGCTTTAGGTATCATTAAAATTAAGTCACTTCAGGAGTCTGACAGAGTAACACTTCAAAATGTTCCCACCACTGATTATTCTAATAAATCTTACTATTGTTGTATCCCATTTTTATACTGGAAGGAAAAACTGAATTTCCAGGCAGCTGTGATCTATGGTAAAGTTTGGTTCTCTGAAGGCTCGAATCCATTCAAATGTCCCTGGGGGGTAATTCTGTCCTTTCTGAAGAATTAAACTTTTTGGAGGTGCTCTCACAACTGTAGCAAGTAAGCAAATTTCTTCTGTTCTTATACCAGGGCTTTTTTGTTTTCATCTGAAATAAATTAAAAAGTAGTCTAATACTTTTTTGCACTAATCCTCCCAAATCAGTACAATACAACATAATTCAGTATTTTCAGTCTCCAGCAATCTATCCTCAAAATCACCACATTTAAAGAATCCCATTGCCAGCAGTCCAGTTCTTTTGAAAGAAGGCAAACAATGCAATGGTTCTGATTTTCCACATCAATCTGATCTTGCTGTATTTCAAAGACAAAAGTGTCTCAGATCTGAGTTCAAGTGAATCCTTCCTTGCCTTTAAAGTTTGGAGTCAAAAAATCCAGAGGAAAATGCCACTAGAAATTTTCTGCCTTGTTTTTAACCATGAATTATTAGAGATGAAGTACACTAGGCATTAGATCTAAATCAAACATGAATACAATTCTGTTGAAATAAGGAGAACATGATACAGCTTAGGACAACTTTCTATTTTTATTCTGGATTTATGAAATTTATGGAAAGATAGGCAGTACAGCCTATTACAAAGCTATACCATACACTGAAGTAAAGAAACAAGAATTTAAATTTTACTCAATAATTTGAATTGACACCAATTCAGCATTTTGGGTCGCATGGTTGAGATGTTTGGGACATTTTTAACTGACAACTGTAAACACTCAGCTAGATTTATTGCACCATCAGGCCACAAACTCCGATCTATTTTTGTGAATATGTGATTTCACAACTGGTTAATTTCTCAATCCTGTGAAAAAATTGTAGAGAACAGAAGTAGTTTTAAAAAGTAGTTTTTATGACACAATCCCTCATGTTCTGGATAAATTTTATACAACAACATGATACTGTTGTATGAATAGGACTATAACAAAATGGAATCTACAATACATACAGATTGTTCACATTACTATTCTTTTCAACACTCACACATCAGAAAAGCAAATAACAGTAAGTGTTGCTGGAAGAGTGTTTGGCCTGTGTAAATGGATAGCACTCATCGACTTCAGAAGAGTTTTGCAATTTACATTAAAAGTTCACTTCAGTTGATTTTGAGCTCTCAGCTGCATGCATAATGAGAAGAAAATCAGCCATGAAACATGGCAAACCTTTCATAAAAAAAAACAAACCAAAGCACACAAACAGCCCCCCCTCAAAAAAAACCAAACAACAATCCCCCTATGTATCTACAAACTAAACTGCACACAATGGATTAAATGGGAGAGAAAAATGCCATCATCGCTTTCCTCCTGTTTTGTCCAAAGTAACTTCTCAAGAACTTTAGGTAAGTTTCAGCATACATTGTACGGTTTTCTCTGTGGATTCAGCATCTTTAAGTGGGACCCAGAAAGATTCAGGATCTCTAATACATTCCCTTACAGGTGGTTTCACTTCTGTCTTGTTCATAAAGACTTCCATTTTCATGGGACAGGCGAGCAAGATAAATCATTATAAACACATTCAAATGTGTCATCGGTACTGCACAGCGTAGCCTCGTGAGTTACTATATTCCATGATCAGTGATGAGGAAGTTGTTGATTTTCAAAATATCAGCACTAGGTATCCCCCACAAGCAGTTATCTCAGTAAAACTAGTTTTAGTTACTACATTACATTTGCAACAATTCATATTCTCAAGCATTTTTAGTCTGGTAGAAATAAAAAAAGCATTGATGTAGAAACAGCAGCAGGGCTACAGTGACACACAGACCACCAAGGATAAATATAGCATGATGTTCTCAGCTCCACTGACTGGTAGTGGCATTTCCACTATGCAGTGGTGGGATTTTTTTGACCACCATACCCACCAAAGGATGATATGCACCCATGTCTCACAAGAACCCTAACTCCAATTGCAGATAGAAGGCAGATAGACACAGCAACTAGGAAAGATCCCTTTGTTCTCTTTCTTTAGCTCTTTGGCTTGAGGAAGATGGAGCTTGTGATAATCTGGATCCCTGACACTTGCTCATCTTTTTGCCTCTACTACCACCTTCCCCTAAAGCCTTGTGTAACAGGCCTACCACAGGTAGGTAAAATAGATCACTTTTACAACAGCAAATGCTAGTTTGCCACCCTGAGCTCCCCAGTTACGCGCACAAGGGGCTGTGTGTCTCCCTCAGTCACCACATCCTGCCTTGGCAGGTAGCCCAAGAGCTGGGTGACTGGGGAGGCAAAACCTTGGAGGACTAGGCAGCTAAGTAGTGCAGTGACAGAAGTGCCTTCCAAAATGCTCAGCAGCAGATTTTCAGCTAGGAGCACTCAAATAATTTTCCTACAAATAAATAAATTAATTAATTGCATCCATTTTTTTGTCAGTACTGGAATGTTTTTCCTTTCAACAAAACCCTGATTATTTTTATTTTTTTCCAAACACAGAAAATTTTTTTCCATGGTTAGCTCTATTTACTTCCCTGTATCCTATCTGTCCTCTGTGATGTGTATTTATTCCCCCTGGGTTGCTTTTATTTGTGTGCTGCCTAGCAGAATGAAGCATTACTCTTAGCTGGGAGATGCAGGAGGCATTGTAATGTGAACAAGTAATTATTATTATGAACATTTAATCAGGAATAGGATGAGCTTTGTCTAACACAAGCAGCCATGTCTTAATCCCTGTGTAAGAAGACATGTAGCAAAAAAATCTATGATTACTATGTCTTCTTTTTGGAAATATTTTGAAAAAAGAACAAACCAGAGCTATAGTATGCCAGAAAACTTCCTTCTAGCTAGATGTGGGGCCATTAACAAATGGAGCATCAACAATAAGCCACCACAATCACACATCAATCCCCTTCAGGGAGCTGCAGGAGTGGGCTGGTTTTTACAGAGTGAGCCAGGGACTGAGGATGACAGCAAGGCAGGAACAGGCAGTGTGCTCATCAACAAGGAGCACAGTACTGTGGGGTGCTGAACACAGTGAGCAGTGACATTAAGCAGAGTCATTCAGGAATCCAGATCATGGAGCCAGCCCATAGGTATGTGACAGGCCTGAGGTCAAACCAGGAAGGCAGTAAGCCAGATCAGGTCAGGATCAGCAGTCCATGGACAGGCAAAGGTACAGCTGCAAAGTAGTTGTAAATAGCAGGATCAAGTAGCCCTTGATCCTGCAAAAGATCAAGAGCAAGGGTCTGAGAGTAATCAAAACCCCTGAATAAGAGAGGGGCTAGGTGAAAAGCATCTCCCAGCCTATTCTCACACAGATTTTCTCCACAGTAACATAGCTACACTGCATCAGAGCTAGACTTGAGCAGAAGTGGCTAAACTCTGAGAGCCCTGAGAAGATGTGCAGTTTTCTGTGTCTATACAAAGTGAGTGCTCCCACACTTTTGTGGTCATTGAGGGAGAGCACTAACCAGGTGAGACACCCATTCAGATTGGGCACTGGAAGTATTTTGGAGTCCTGTGTATTTCTGTAGAGATGAATTTAACACATCTCCAGGAATATGAGTAGTCTAACAAGATATACTTCAGAGGGTTTTTTAATTTAATTTTAAATTTTCTCCCTCTGTTTTCATTAAACAGCACATGGTGATCTAATAAGTTCTAATGCCATATGGTCAGCCATGGGCTGTAAAGCATCATTTACAAGGGAGGTTTTGTATCACAAAGAAAACCTAGCATCTTAGCACAACAACAACAAAAGTAGCAACATGGAAAGAAAACAGGAATGATTTACTTGCCTACAAGGCCAGGCTTTTTGTGAGGATATGATGAACTATTAGCCTCAAAACCAAAACATGTTAGTTTGTTTTGGTAGCAAAATTGCCAGAGAGAAACTAAAAATACAGCGGACCCCAGCAGTAAACACCTGTGCCTCTTTTTTTTCTTTTTTTTGTGCATCTTCTGCCCATAAAACTGTTCAGTTCAGAGTCTAACAAAAAAATCCCACTGTCATGCACCTACTTCCCAATTTCTCTCTGGTACTTCCAGTCTCCAGCATTCTTATGCAAGAGAAAAAGAAAAAAATTAGTAGAGTTCCAACGAATAATTTCATATGGAAATTTAATTTGATTCACAAGAACTGTTTGTAAATAAATCACATTTACTAACAAATGAAATCCCATATGTTTGANACAAAACTAACAAATGAAATCCCATATGTTTGATACCTGTGTTAGATCCCAGCCTAATTTCAACTCTACAAAACAAGGGAGTAAATGCTGAGGCTCTAAACCCACAGAAATCTACCCTGTTTGCAGGACTTTTCCAAAATCTCCATACGGGTAGGATTTTGTTACATGCTCTATATGATTTTGCTGTTCTCTTAACATATTTGATTACACTAAATAATACAATAATGGAATTTTTTAGTTCAGAAAAGACCTTTAAGATCATTGAATCTAACCATTAACCCAGCACTGCCAAGGCCTCCACTAAACCACATCCTCAGGTGCCACATCTACGCATCTTTTAAATACCTTCGGAGTATGTACGACCACTTTCCTGGGCAGCCTGTTCTAACGCATGGCCACCCTTTCTGTGAAGAAATTTTTCCTAATATCCATTCTAAATTATCCCAGCACAACTTGAGGCTTCTTCCTCTCATCCTACCGCTGGTTGCCCAAGAGAGGAGGCCGACCCTTACCTTGCTACAGCCTCCTTTCACGTAGTTGTAGAGAGCAGTAAGGTCCCCCCTCAGCTTCCTTTTCTCCAGGCTAAACAATCCAAGCTCCTTTGGCCATTTCTCTTAAGACTTGTGTTTCAGATCCGTCATCCACTTCACTGACCTTCTCTGGACAAGATCCAGCACCTCAATGTCTTTCTTCAAGTAACAGGTTCAGAACTGGACACAGGACTTGAGGTGTGGCCTCATGAGTGTTGAGTACAGGGGGACAATTACTGCCCTAGTCCTGTTGGCCACACAATTCCTTATAGAAGCTAGGATGCCACTGGCCTTCTTGGCCACCTAGGTGCACTGCTGGCTCATATTTAAATGTCTGTCAAAGAGCATCCTTCAGGTCCTTTTCCACTGAGCAGCTTTCCAACCAGCTGCCCAAAGCTTTGTAGCAAATACACATCACACAGTGGATTAAAACTCATGTATTCCTATTGACAGTAACCAGCAATCCAAACACTTCACTATTTTTCTACCAGTTCCTCATTTTTTCCAATCCTGAAGGTAAAACTTGTTTCCAGAAATATCAAGGAAAAAAGCCCTTTTAATTTGAAGAGGCAAGGACTTTTCCTTTCACTTTTGGTTGTTACCTTGAGAGGGAAAAAGAGTTAAATTACAGTCCTTCCCCATTGCCGTTGTATTTTCACAATTCATGAACAAAACCACTAAAGAGAGAATGAGAGTCTACCATTTGCAGAAGAAAGTCTTGTTCGTGTATTCTAAAATTTTTTTACAAATCACAGAATCACAGAATATACTGGTTGGAACAGACCCAGAAGAATCATTAAGTCAAACCCTTAGCCCTGTGCAGGACCAGCCCCAAGAGTCACATGTGCCTGAGAGTATCATCCAAAGGCTTCTTGAACTCTGGTAGGTTGGCGCTGCGACCACTTCCCTGGGGAGCTTGTTCCAGTGCCCAACCACACTCTGGGTGAAGAATCTCTTTCTAAAGAGCCTAAAACCTCCCCAGCACAGTTTCAGGCCATTCCCTTGGGTCCTGTCACTGATCACCAGAGAGAAGATATCAGTTCCTACCCCTCTTCTTCCCCTTATGAGGAAGTTGTAGACTGCAATGAGGTCTCCCTTCAGTCTCCTCTTCTCCAGGTTGAACAGAACAAGTGACCTCAGCCACTCCTCATACAGCTTCCCCTCAAGGCCCTTCACCATCTTTGTTGCCCTCCTTTGGATGGTCTCTAAAGGCCTAATATCTTTCGTATATTGTGGTACCCAAAATTGCCACAATATTCAAGGTGAGGCTGCACTGGTGCAGAGCAGAGTGAGACAATCCCCTTCCTTGACTGGCTGGTGATGCTTTGCCTGATGCACCCAGGATACGGTTGACCCTCCTGGCTGCCGGGGCACTACTGACTCATTTTCAACTTGCTTTAGACCAGGACCCCCAGATTCCTTTCCATGGCACTGCTTTCCAGCATCTCGTTCCCTGGTCTGTATGAACAGCCAGGGTTGCCCCATCGCAGCTGCAGAATCTGGTACTTTCCTTTGTTGAACTTCATATGGTTGGTGATTGCCCAGACCTCCAATTTGTTGAGGTCTCTCTGCAGGGCCTCCCTGCCTTCAAGGAAATCAACAGCTCCTCCCAATTTTGTATTGTCTTCAATCTTGCAACCTTTAAAAGATCATCTAAGTCCACTGACCTCTGACTTGGCTAGAACATTTTTTACTAGATCAGGTTGCTCAAAGCGCCATTCAACCTGACCTTGTACACTTCCATTGATAGGGCATCCATAGTAGGGTTGTCTCTGGACAGCTTCTGTCAATGCTTCACCACCCTCACAATAAAAAATGTCTTCCTGATGTCCAATTGAAACCTACTGTCTTTCAGCTTAAAGCTGTTGCCTCTTGTCCTGTCACTAGAGGCCTTGGTAAAAGTCTGTCTTCAATATACAATGCCAACCTTCTATATTGAAAGCCCAGAGTCTTCCCTTCTCCAGGCTGTACCATCTCTCAACCTGTCCTCATAAGAGAGGTGCTCCAGCCCTCTGATCACTTTCATGATAACTAAATCCAAGCATCACAAAAGTTATCGCAAAGCTTCTGCTAGCGTACAGATTGTATATTCAGATTCGTTCTTGTGCTGAAGATAATTATTCCACTGTGCCATAAGATGTATTTGCAATACCTAAAAGAATTGGAACACAGTAGTGTTACTGTGTAGTTTAATCACTCCCTTAATTTTATCTTCCTGAACTATGTTTTCCTGCACATAGAAAATTTTCTGGCTTCTATGACATATTAGTAGTCTTTGTATCTTCAAATGTAGTGTCATACTCCTATTCATTAAGTAGCTGACAGTGAAAGCCATAGAATTTAAAGGTGGTGAGGAATAAAAACTTTTCTCTATCCATAACCACAAACCTCAACCTGCCTGCAGGTTTACCCATCCACTGTACAGGAGGATATGCACCCACATGTCAAAACCCCTGGCTTACACTTACAAAAGAGCAGTGTCTTTATCAACTATGTCAAATAATCTATAGGTGCAAGCAGGACAGTGCCAAGACTATGCAGTGCTTTGAACTTCTCTAAAGTTTCTAAGAAGTTGTTGGGTTGGGCTTTTTTTGGCATTGATGTTCTTTTTTCTTCCAGAACATCTTAAGAGTGGAGAATGAACAGGCGTGTCCTATAACACATTCTGAACCACACACTACACACCTTCAGGCACATAAATCACTTTGGTGAAACAGTAGTTCTGCAGTATGGCCATAAATGCAGTAGTCTGCCAGGTGATGTAAGAGGTTGCACATTAAATGTAGATGGAAAATTCGGTATGTGGCGCCTTCATTACAGCTCCAGAGTGAAAACATATAGACTTGATTTTCACCCTTTTCCGAAGAGTGCTTGGGATCTGATTTTCCTTCAGTTTACACTGGTGTAAACTAGGGGAGAATCTGTTAATGTTATTGGGTTTTCATTAACATAAAATTGGTCTAATGAATAGAAAAAACTACACCATGGCTCAGTGTTTTCATCTTGTAGAGTTCCACTAGCAACTTGATCCACACACATATAAAGGTTCAGCTTGACTCATTGATACTGCCTTTTAAAGTAATTTGGTACCTTAATTGCAGAATCCAGAATATTGTACTTCTTATACATGAGAACAAATTGTCACAACACAAGGCAACAGTGGAAGTAGTAATACTACTTTTGTAGAGAAGAAAAAGAAAATATGGTTTAATTGCCATTAAACAGAATACTAGTGTTTAATTTTCTCCTTAAGAAAGTAAAAAGGTGTGAAGCAAGACTCAAGATTTGTCTGTGCTGGAAGTTAAAAACCCACAAAAATGTACACGTAGAGCTAGCTGTAATATTTAGTTTCACAGACATATGAGTCATGGCAGAGAGGTGCTTCAAAGACTGTGTCAAAATCAAATTGGTTTTTTAGAAATTTTATTTTAGGAAAAACTTTGTAAATAACTCTAATAAAGTCACTTGCAGAATGAGATGGTTTAGTTAGAATTTGGTTTATTTAAAAATAAAACAAAATAAAACAGCTGATTGTTATTCTTGACCCAGGCCAGTCTCAGAGATTTCATTCCAATTTGGAACGACAGCGGATTTATAAGTCCTTGACAAATACTTCTGCAGAATCAGTGAGGGGTTTTTGTTTGGTTTTTTTTTTACTTGATTTGTTTTTTTACGTCTTCCAGATGCAAATATTTTTTCAAGAAAAACCCATAGGAGAGTTAAGATTTGGGGCTTGCATAGATTTGAAGAACAAAAGACAGCACTGAAGATATTTTGACTGATATGCTCTGTAACACAAAGCCCTATGCAGTTGTTTCTACATCAGATCCATGCCAAAATTCCTGCTTGAATAACAGCCTCTCTTCTAAAAAGATTTGGAATATTCAAGGGATGGAGAATCGAGATCCTTCTAGACAATTTTTTTTTCTACATAATCTATTACTCTCGCTATCAAAAAGCATACTTAGCTTTTCTGTTACGTATCCTTGTTGACCTGTTTTGGAATAGCTTCTCATTGACCTCTCATATTGGAGGGTTCTTCCCATTTATCTCATCATGTGCCTGAAGACTTGCATATCTCACATCTGAGCAGTGTCCTTTCCCTCAATTGCAAACATTGCATTTGGCAGAGTCAACATTCATCCTTTTCATTGCAGACCTTTTGTCCAATTGCTCTGGTCGAGTCCATATGAGTACTTGTCATTTACTACTTCACATTATGAGACAACCCCAAATTTTACCAGCAGTATTTCTACATCTGATTTCCAAGCATTAAACATTTATCCACATTTTTACTGAAAACATATTCTCCTTTAAAGTCACTATTAAAGTCCCCTAATAAAATTGCTCTTTGATAATGCCTCAGTTGACAACCTCTTTATTAATCACCTTTTAATATGGAACTACATTGACCACAAAATTTAACAGCCTAAAAAAGAGTCTGCCATTTTAGACAATGTCAGAAACATCTCCAAAAATTCTATAACCAATTGATTGGTTACTATAACTATATCTATATTTATATATAGTTACATATATATAGTTATTATATATTATATATATATAGTGGGAAGCTGGTCGCACGAAAAATCAACACCCACAACTCTTGCATGAAAATGCAGCTAGAGGGTTTTATTAAAGGGAGATTAAACTATATAACGTCAGGGGTAGGGTAGAAAATGCCCCAACACGCTCCTGCCTTGTATAATGTGGGGTATAGAAGATCCCAGAATATAGGAGGGGCTAAGGCAGAGCATTCAAATAAAGGAACATATAAGGAAACATAACCATACATGGCAATGCATCAGAATTCAACCAATAGATATCTATATATAACACAATATTACATATATTAAGTAGAACATAAGATTATAAACTCTAATCTCAAAAGCAAACCACCACAATCTATTCTCTAGATTGGATTCTATAACCAATTGATCAGTTTTTCAGCCTTGGCTAAAACCAGTAACTTACAAGGAAAATGTCTGTGAGGGTTGAGACATTCATCTTTGTATGGTAAGTTCAAGCCCTTAATAAGATCATATGAAGAGACAGTGAATTCAGTATTTTCCAAAAGTTTCAGTACATTTTGGAATTTGTTTAAAAATTCATCGCTCTGTTGTAGGTTTTCTGCAGCCCGTACATCTTGCTTACCAATCCCAGCTATGGACTTCAATCTGACCTAGCATCAGTCTTGCTCTGCTCCATGCTATTGCAGCAACTTTGCACTGTGGCTGATGGCATCTCAGCACTATGAACCTCCCCTGCCCTAGCATGGCCCACCTGCAGGTTGCAGTCCCTTGGAGTAACTGTTCCCGTGAGCACATCCCTAGCCATGTCTCCACAACCTCTGCTTTTTCGTGTCCTCTCTGCCACTTGCTGAAACGTACCTATGCAGCACACTGCTGCAGATGGTCAGAACTGGCTGTGACCACCTGGGACACTGCCCTCCCGTGTCTCCAGGTGTGACACTGCCAGACATGCCCAGCTCCTTCACACAGTGCCACCTGGGTCAGAAGACAGGAGCTCAGCTGACCCATCCTGATGTCCTGCATGTGTCCTCAGGAGGCCAGTGGGAGCCTTTGGTCTGAAAGCACTCGGTACAGCAAAGGTCACACTTAGTCATGGAGAACTGACATTGGGTTCAAGCACATTTCACTCTTAAAAATAAAAGTCACATTATATAGTTCAGCTGTTTGCTCTAGCAATCATATAAAAACGTGGGATCCACAAAGCTCCCAATTTGTTTTTGTTATTAAATTTTAAATGAGAAATCCAACCATAACAATTGTACTTAATTTGGATACAAGTAATTTTATTTATACTGTTCAATGAAACAATTGATTCCAATCAATTGCACTTGAGCTTTCTCCATTTTAAAAGAAACAGATAATTCATCATAACCAAATCAATTTTTTTTCTCATTTTGGAATTCAGTAAGGGTGGGAAAATGTATTGTCACCAGCTCTGAACCTTCCTAGGACATGAGAGGCATTCATGCATCTTTGTGGGAAGCATTCCCAGCTTTGTGGGAAGCTATTTCCAACCACTCTGTGGCTCCAAAAGAACTGGTACAGTGCAATGAGGCAGTAGCCTGGCTGGGGCATAGCCAGGACCGGAGGTTATTTGATACCACCTCACATCATTGCCAGCAGTGAGAGAAAAGGACTCTTTTCTGGGAAGAAGGGTTTTTTTTGTGTGAACAATTTATTTTCCTATATCTTTTTAAAATTAATATTGTTGCTGTT
Source organism: Pachyramphus minor (assembly GCA_013397135.1). Lineage (NCBI taxonomy): Eukaryota > Metazoa > Chordata > Aves > Passeriformes > Tyrannidae > Pachyramphus > Pachyramphus minor. The sequence continues at coordinate 44,267 of VYXB01007066.1, read as the reverse complement.
ATTGTTCATTTTCTTATTCCTATTTCCAGTAAATTGTTCTGATTTCAACCCATTATTTTTGCCTTTTGTACCTCCAATTCTCAACTTCATCCTGCTGCAGCAGGAAGTGGAAGGGGAAAAGGTGAGGGAGCGAGCAAGCAGTGTGTTGTTTGGAGTTTAAGTGGGAATACAAAATTGGAGAGTACCATTCCTAAATCATGACAGGTCCTAAGCAAAGAAACAAGCAGATTTAAGATGGTTAAAGAAACCTTCCCTTCCCACAGTTTTTAAGTGTTGAGGCAGGTGCACTGATCTGTGAAAGAGTAAAAAAATATACAGTTGTCAAAAAGAAGGTGATGTGGTTCTGACACAGGATGGGAACCAGGCAGCATGATGAAGGTTGGAAGGACCTGCAAAGAGCAACTGCAAGCTAGAGCTGCTCTGCAAGTACTGAACAAAAACATCCAAACACGAGTGACACAGAATTCATGGGTATAAAAGGGAAATTGAATCAACAGAAGGTGATTGCCCTTTGGTTTTGTATTTTTTTTTCTGATTGTTTGTTAAACTCTGCTAGGTTAGTTCCAGAGAATTGAAACAACTAAAGTCAAGGAATACTTCCTATAGGCTGCAATTAGCTTTCCATCAAGGTTCAAAATAAATAATACTGAAGATCTGTAAAATCTCAAATATTTCTTGATACAAGGATCTATATTAGAGTCATAAATGATCAGGTGATGCCCCCAGGATTTGGTTTACAAACCCGTGTAGCCCACTATCAAGTCTCCAACAATGGTTGTTAGAGAGACTTTGGGGCAAAAGTTATGAGAAGTAGGATGAACATATGATGACTTTCCCTCTGATAACCTCTAAGCATCTGCCAAGAACCATCGTTTCATAAAAACCTTGAAATAATCTGATTTTAAGTTTATATCATCTATACAATCCTGGTTTTTTTATTATTCATTCATTTATTCCATGTAATTCCCTGTCTATCAAAACCATCAGGTCCAAATGAGAGGGATTTAGGTAGTCCGATATGCAGATTCAAGCATACAAGGGTCACGTACTTTTCTGAGGCTTTTCCTTTTACTTCTGTCTTTGTTCTGTGTCTGGGACTCTTAACCTGGAAAGCATTGCTTCCCTCTCCTTTATCTCACTAAGAAAGGAAAAAGAGAGCTTATCTAAAACCCCTTGACCCTCTTTCTTCTTCACAAAATGTAGCTCATACCTACCGTTGTCAGCTGCATCGCCTGTATACCTGGATTCTTTCAGTGAGTTAGTATTACCATGAAAGTGTTAGAAAGGAAGCAGGGGCTTTGCCTCTATATTTTCAGAGTTATATAATTCAGAACCAAATGTAATTTTAAAGTAGACTCCTTTAATTGGCATAATGTATACTTAACCAGCTGGAGTTACTTCCTTTTTTTGCTGCCTTTTTGCTTTGTTTGAAGTATAAGCTAAGATTTGGCTTTCATTTAGAAAGACAAAGTGAAGTTTCAAGTTTTCATATCTTTGAAACAGTTTAATGGGCAATATAATTTTTCAGTGTAAATAATCTAGCCTTCTTAAGGCAGAGTGAGGTAGTACAGGCTGAATCCTCAGCTGACACACTTTGACACAAATCAAATAAATCCAGTGTTTTCAGATTAAATAATTGCAGAGGTGTAGAAAAACTAAAGAACATCTATAGATGTTACCCATAAGGACATGGTCACATACAGAACTGAAAATAATAATTCAAAAACATCTAAATCTCTATAGTGTGAACTACATTTTTTGAGGAGGAATACATAACTACAGGAAAAACTCACAGGCATCTTTTTCGTCTCACATGTTAATCATTTTAGCTCATATTCTTTCACAATGTGTGAGTTTCCTCCTATCCCTTTCCCAAAAGAATAGTATAGAGCAAATCACCTCTGATTTTGCCTGAGAGAATTGGTAAGATTTAAAAGTGTGGGTAGACAGGACAATCAAGATAAATTTAGAGTCACCATTCTGACAATTCTTAACCAAACTCCCAAGTCCTAAAACTGGGACAGCCCCAATATCAGTTAATAAAACATTCTATAAATGTGGAGACTTTTAAAGCTCTATATTTGACTATCTATTACAAAATTAACTTTATAAAGAGAAGAGAGATTTATTTGTAAGAAAGTTTTATGTGAATACATTTTTGCCCCTGCTCACATGGAAACAAGGATATTTGCTACTCACATTATCCACAACCAACTATTCTGCTTTACAAGTTTCAGACATCCAAGCTGAACCAACAGTAAACACTGGATGTAAAGAAAAGCCAGCAATCAGAACAAACAGACTAAAGAGAATTGTCACATAGAAAACTGTTTGAGCAGACTATTTGATAAAGTCTTGTAAACAGTAGAAGAATCCAAAATGCTAATCAACTCACAACTAGAAAAGAGTTTCCATGAGCTTCCTGGTCTTCAATAATTTGATCAGATTATATCACCAGGTTTCAGATGTATCCTTACTTACTGGGTGCCATAGCAACACTAACGACACACGACCTATCCAAAATCCTTGTCTGGATTGGATCCCCATCTGCTTTCATCTTTCTTTTTTGTCATCTGGAATCTGAGCTCAGCACAGCAGGATAGAGAGCTCCTATCAACAAAGCAGGTCCTCTTTCTTCTACTGCTTCTTGGGATATTTACATGCCTTATCAGAAGAGGAGAGCTTGCTCTGCTCTTTCATGGAGTCTATTGTCTCTATATACACAGACTTGGACACGATAGTCCACAGATCAAAAGACCAGCTTCATGTTATTCTCTTCAGTGACTCCTGCTTCAGATCACCAAACAGACGAAACCAACAGTTCTGAAGTAGTCAAAGAGCAGGACAATACTTCATTTCTTATATACTATGTTAAAAAGTATCTGGGGTAGTGTAGAAATGTAAACTAAACTGAATCTTCCAGATTCAAATTATTTTTTTAACTACGTCCTTGAAATTATATTCCACAATGGAAATATATTTTTTCTTTAATGAAGCCAGTGATGGGAATTGTTTACTACCTACTACTAAATCTTTTTCATGTATAATACTTGACATGGAAAGTATTGCAACAAATAACACTTAATAGCATGATATTAACAGAAGCATTAAGTTGATCTAGTTAAATTTGAGTGCTGTCTTATTGTGTAAATTAACCTTGGTAAAAACCTTGGCAAAATGTCAAGGTTACCTACCTAAATTTAAGTGCATGCAGCCATGTTTTTGATCCCTGGTGGAAGCGTCCTCTACTCATTCTGGCCTGCATCTGTAATACCGAACATACCCAAAAATTAAGGAGAACTGTAGCTATTCAGTACATTGGGGCAGGTATATACAACATACAGGTGTCAGGGGTTGAAATAGTTAATGGCTTAAACATTGTAAGATCCCCAAAAGTCTTCTGCAAACTGAAAAGCAACAGCTTCACAACCAGAAAAGCCTACCCCTCCCTGAACATGCCTACTGCGAAAGGACCTTCAGGTCAGTTAAGTGGGTGCCATTGTCCCACCATGCCAGGTGCAGAAGAGTATGCATACCTGAAGCTCCAAACTGGATTTCCAGATAAAGGAAGAGGCTAATCCTGCGAGGTGGGATAATCCTTTTTATCATGCTGTAAAAATCCCTTTGGGGAACCTCAAAGACATTTCACATTTAGCCTGGGCTATTCACCCCAAATGTTGGATCATGATGGACCATGACTGCTGCTGATGTAATAGGCAGCTATAATGTCTTAGGAGGTGTCAGAGACTTGTGGCATATCCTGTGGCACCATCCATTGTAAAACTCCCCACCCCAGGGAAGGTACAAGGTATTCCCACCTGAGCTTGAAGTGTATAATAACTCATAAATCTTTGAGTTTGGTGGGCTTCCCTCACCCCTAACAGATCAAGACCATTGCTTCAATCAGTACAGGCTTAGTAGGTACAGGCTGTACCCACTAAGTTTCATCACTGGATCCAATAGGCAGTGACTATACATATATATCTTTCCACTTTCATCCTTTCTTTCTCTTCCTTTCCTTATACATTTCCTTAAGTGTTACTTTTATGCATTAATATTACTGTATTACTATAGATGATAAAACCCAAATCAGCAACATACCTGTTTACTTTTGAAACAAAATTGGTCTAAACAAAACCCTATGTATATATGTTTACAAACACCGATTATTCAGTGTCATTTCACTCTAATCCATCCCAAGAGATTTGTTAATAAGAACCTGGATTACCCTCCCCTTCTGGGGTGGGTTGTAACAACAGGGATACAATGCACAAGACGTAGAGAAACAATTTTCAGGCTTAGACTCTGTGAATCAGTGGAATGAGATACTCTTATTATTTTCATATGCTTTTTTTGTTGGGTAACTGATTTAGGTGAACACCTAAGCTAAATAGTCTAATTTTGCAAATGCGGCTAACCAGCATGACCCAGAGTGGGGGAAACAAACTCCAAATTAAACTGTTGTTGGTATTTCATTCATTTCATTCCATGTAAAACTGTTTTTCAATAATATTTGCCATTTTAAGATACATGCAACTGGTGCTTAATACATTCTTTTCTACTGCTTATGGGTGTCATTTCTCACTGTATATCTTAGGTGTAATTTGCACCAATAAAAAAAAGCCCAAAGACTTTAGGATTAAAACATGATTCTCACATTTGGTACTAACTACTGCAGTAGGAATAGAATTGACATTTTGTTATAATTGGAATGCATAGTTCTAAATATTTAATGATTTATAATATCTACTTCCACCCCAATGGTAAAACACAGGGTCAACCTAGCCTGCAGATTATACTACCATTATGGAATTAATTTGCATTTTCAGTTACAAGATTCGGTTTTAAAGAAAAATAAAGTGGAAAACATCATCATTATTAAGGAAGGAAACTGCTTCTTTCAGGCACAGCCGTTGTTGCTGTTGTCCTTGCTGATTTCAGACAAGAGGCAAAAAAAAATCTCACTGCACTAAAACATGGAAATATAAAGCTGACTTTTATTCTGTCCCTTCTGACTCTGGGAAACATTTGGATTATATGCTGATGGAGAATCAAGTGAAAACATTCTCCTTGTGTTCCACACACAACAGCTACTCCTCATTGTAACCCACAGACTAGTACGTAAGTCGGGAGGAGATGGGAACTTTACGACTAGACATGTTGGAGTAGACCTTAATCTTGGTCTTCCAGATCTGAGGTGAGAGGTCTAAAAATTCTGGCCATGGGCTATTCTGGTCCTTCTTCCCATTAATTTTAAGTCCTGTATAATATTCTGGTATTTCGATATTTTCTAGATTTGTGTTAGTTCACAGGCAATTCCCTACTTAACACAAAATACATCAATAAAAATGGGATGCTAAGCCTGCTAGAGCATTTTACCTTCCTTACAGAAGCTCAGTGCAGTTTGTACTCTCATATATTCATCTAATCATATACTATCTGTCTTCCTGGTATCAGCCATATCAGGCATTCCTTTAGCTCTGGCCTGACTGGCATGCTGCCAGCAAACAAGAGATTTAAGGGTAAAGGGATCCTTGGCATAGGGATAAGAACTCCAGTATTTGACAACAGAAACATATTTAGTCCACAGGACAAAAGTTCAAATGTAAAGAAGGAAAGGCATCCAACAGACATCTGCATCTTAAAAAGGGTTAAATAATTTACTCTCTAAGATGTTGCTCAAGAAAAAAACATGGATGCAGGCAGAAGGCAAAAGGATATTATAATATGGGAGAGATCTGGCAGGGAGACTTCACCCAGCAGAGGCCAGAAGACTTCTCATCTAAACATGAGCATGCAGAGACAGACTTCAGGGGGAAAGAAAGTAAGGCTTTTCCTAGGGACCCAGGCTATATTGTGTAGAAAGAAAGGCACCAATTTACTGGGTTGAAAGTAAGACTAGAGAAAAGGACTCACCTTGAAAGAACACAGAACTGAAAAAAGATATAGGCTTATAAGCCTATTTTATTTCGAACTCACTTTGTATTTTCTCTACCCTTTAAGAAGGTTGCTTTTCTACTTTATATTTGATCTTAGTGACTTGGAACCTCACTTTTAAAAAGGTGTGGGAAATCTAGCTCAAAGCTCTGGGCTACTGGAGGATCATAAAAGTAACACCTTTTTTTGCTTAAAAAAAATCTCTATATGCCAGTGCTATTTATCCCAACACATCTGAAACACTAGAGATGGGTGCTTCCATTCTGCTCATTACTGTGAAAGCTCTTTTCAATTACAATGCATTTGCTTTATTACAAACTATTACAGAACAGGAGTTGAACCTAATAAAAAAACCCAAAAACAAACACTTGTTCTATTTGACCCTGAATTCTAAGATTATTTCAGAAATGGACCGTATTTAGTGCACATATATATATATTTTATCTTCATGTATATGTTAATTAATGGATAAGAATATCACAAAAATATTAATAAACAATATAGGTTTTGCTACTCTAGATATTATATGTCTTTAAACCAGACAAAGGCAGAAAGAGATTAAGATTAGAGTCTTGTTCTTTGCCTGAAATTGCTTATATACACTGGTTCTCATTGAAACAAAATAATACTAATATTTAAATCAGCAGACTTAGCCAATATGAACAGCAATCTATAGGCGGGTTCATAATGCATAACCCAAGAATGCTAATTGTTTATAAAATAATATATATAACCCTTTCCATGATGATATTTTGCCTAATATCCAACCTAAACCTCCCAAGAACAACTTGAGGCCATTTCCTCTTGTCCTGTCCCCTGAAGGAAAAGGTCAATCCCCACCTTACTGCAACCTCTTTTCAGGAAGTTGAAGAGATTTAACTCTATCCATCACCTCTCTCTGGGCTCAGCCATCCAGGTTATTTTACCCAGTAAATCACTGAAAACGGTGTCTTCTGGATAAAACTTCCTACTCAGATTAACAGGAGATACCCCAACTACTGTGCTGCCTTAACCTGGAATTCTGCATCAAGGTGTGTTACAGACAGTTGGTACGAAACACTGAAACTGTAAGAAGGAGTTTTTCCTCCATCCTTTTTATAGCTGTTTTGAAATTGCCAGGCCAAAGTCGTTATCCAGGACAGATGCAGGTGTGGAGGACTCCACCATTTGTTTATGAAGAAAAACACTGCCCATAACATACTGTGGACAGAGAAACATTTCTGTGGACAGAGAAACAGTACTTTACTGTCCCATGTCTCTCCTGACACTGGCCTATGAAAAAACTACATCCTGTACCAAGAAATTGGAAGATAACAGCGGAAATCACAGTGCTCAAGGTAAAGCAAAATCATCCTGCAGGTTTCAGAGTAGTGTAACAGTGCCTCTCAGATTTTGTTCTTGCATATAAAATTTGCACCAAATCAATTGAAAATGGAGAGCTTTAAGCATTGATTTGAACTGGAATAAATCCCTACCAATGCATTGTTTGAAATTGGAATATGACTCTTCAGTTTAATTCACTGAGTTCCTGAGTTCAGCTTAGTCAATATTTTATTTATTTTGATTTAAATACCTCAAGGCACCTCTCCAGCATGTTCAGCACCTAATATACTATTAAAAGTGCATTTTAAAATTAAACAGCATAAACCAATCAATTCAAGAGGAACTCACCCAGCTACTTATTGAAAACCCCTTTTTCCTTTTTGCATTTCAGAAGTAAACCTTAGCCTAAGAAAGAGAGTTTGCAGCAGGTTAGAAACTCAGTGAAACCAACTCAAGACAGATGTGTCAGCAGCAATTTAAGTCAAGTTAATTAGGAGATCGAAAACCAAAATGGTCTCAACTGATCTAGTTAAACTTGCGTATTATGCTTTTGAGAGCAAATGTATCTAGGATAGGATAATATTCCAACTTTGTTACTGAGATACAAGTGGCTTTTAGATAATGTGCAGCCAACTAATGAATAGTTGTGCTTATCAGAGAATTTAATTTGGCTCTAGTGACATCATTCCAACTAAATAGATAATTTGCTTTACATATGAGCTTGATATTGTAAAATGCTATAGCTAATATTGCATGAATATATTACTGGGAAACACAGGGTTTGTAATTACCCATCTTAATTATGTCTCTATAATCAAAGTGAATGCCTAAGTTAAAAGATGAATTAAAAACCTGCAGTTTATCTCTTAGCCTATTAATAATACAATATAAGCACTTGTTTTAACGTGCTTATGTTCTACCTGTAATTTTTTTCTTTATATAATATTATCTTAATATTAACCTAAATCCTAACTCCATCTTGAAACATCAGGAAACAGGAGGAATAACTGCTTCCTTCTCAGTAGTCATAACAGAGGACAGTTTTGCTATTGCTTCATGTACCATCAGCCCTCACATGGGGCTGTTCCTTCCCTGTAAGATTTGCATTTGAAGATGAGAAAAAGGATCTCCAAAGCAATTAAGTCACTCAGCTATTGCTCTAAGAGGTGATTTCTCTTCTTGCACAACTGCCCTAAATTACCTCAGCATCTTCTGCAGATTCCAGTGAAGGAGAACTTTTTTTGCCTCCTTTTCTATTTATCCTCTAGCATCTGGAGACCTAGGTGCCATTGATTTTATGCAACTCTCCAAGCCCCTTAGGCAGCTATGAAAGAGTCCCAGTCTCCATAGTAAAAATAATGAAAACTATCGCTGGTCTGCAGGAAATGAATGAGTCCAGAGCACACCAAAATCATCAATCGCCTTTCCATTGCCCTAAACTGTAATTTTACTCTTGCAGACTAAGCTAAACAAGAGGCAGTGTTTGCTTGTACAGCCCAGGGAGAACAGCAATGTACAAATTGTTGCTCGGGCAATTTAGTCAGGCTTCTCCAAAGCTCTGTGGGGTAAAAAGGTAGCAACACTCCTCTTTGTGTGCACTGCTGGGGAAAGGCCAAGGCTCTTCATACATATTAAACATTTACATCAAAGAGAAGTATCCCACTATAGTGACAGTTTTCTTTCTGAATTCTATTACACTTCATCTTCAACATGCGATCTTTAGCTTTTTCAATCAAAGTCTTGCTCACAGCAGGATGAAAAATATATTTACTCTAGAGACAACAAGCTCAAGAGCCAATACACCATTCTAAGCAGACAATTTTTACAGAAAATAGTGAATGTAGAGTTCCTAATGCTCTTGTTGTACCCCTCCCTATGTGACTCTCCCTACCACAAGATGGAACCATTCCCATTGGCTTCATGGCTCAAAAACATTTGGAGTGCTATTTTTTAAGAAAAATAGTAATGTTTCCCAGAGTGTTAGAATTGAGTTAGACCTGGAGGGGAAGGTAATCTGTGGTCATTTCTCCTCCAAATTCTCTGCCATAGTTTGTCTCATCTGCCTGGTAGAGTTTTATGTTATACCATATTGTAGTGACTGCGCTTACCTCTGGTATGCCAGCCTTTCAAGCTGCTAGTTTATCTTTTTTATTCTTTCCAAATTTTGCTTTGGGATGTGGTATACAAAAGCCTTTTGCTTCCATTTAGAAATCTGTATTTGCTCTGATTATCTGCTACCACTTCTAATTCTTCTTTATCAGTGGTCATAGAGCTCTGCTATTGAGATGTATACTCTATCTCAACCTTCTCTAGCTTAGCCTGATTAGTTTCATATATTTCCCACTTACATTGAACTGTATTTCCGAGATTGCTGTGTTTTTTCAGAAAGACCAACACAAAATTAAGAAGTTCATTATTGAACTAATGTTGAGCTAGGAAATGAAAGGTGTACTGATTATAGAAGTATTCTTACTCAAACTCTACAGAGCAGACTTCTTTGAAGGACTAGGCACCACAGCAGGTTACACTGAAGTGCAAGGATATTAGTAGAAAATCTATACACACCTCTTCCAGAGTCTTTGAAAACACCGGTTCCAGTTCATTTGTGGGACACATTAAAGTCTTCAGTGTTATCCTGAGAAATAAACTTTAGGGGTTATGACTCAGACTCATCGTACGTGTTACAAATTCTTCAATTTAAAGCTAATGTCACAATTCAAGTGTTTTAATAAAGAGGAGTGAAACCATAAAAAATGTTACATTGAACATAGAATTTCACCAGGAGTTTCAGGGCTGGTGCTTTTTCTGACCAAGAAGATATACCACAGGTCAGAAACCCATACAAACAGGCAGTAAAAATAATTTATTGCAGAACTACTAGCCTGTCATTAAAGGAGACCTTCAGCAGGACTGAGTATTGAGTGAAAACTGGGGCAAAGATTTTACATAAGACTGCTAATAAAAATTTTTTTTAAAAGAAGAGGCAAGTCCCTTTCTTTTACAATACCAGTAATTGTAAGTTATTGACCTTGGATTATATTTACAAGAGTAAAACAAAAAATAAAAAAAATATTGCTAACATATCTAGTTGCAAAATCCTTTTAAGTAGGAGTATGCTATGAGGATGTTAAAAGGGACTTAATAATTAGGCGGTCTCATTAATGCCACACAAAGGTTTACAAACAAAAAGTATTTTCACACCACAGTTGAAAGCGTCAGCAAATTGCCACTTGAGACAGCAAAGAACATTGCTGCTTGTCTTCAGAAAGCATAAGCAGGTTCAGAATCTTTTTTAAGCATTCACCCCATGTAACAAGGAGAGTGGGACATGTTATTTAGCAGAATAACTCTAGAGAAGGAAGCCAATGTTTAGGTGTTCTTTTGCATTGTGCCATTTAAACTCATCCTCAGAGGACAGAAATATCAGCAATAGGGTTAATCACCATAATTTTTTGTTTTTCTTTTCCTGATTTAGCAAAATAACTTGAGCAGAACCATTGAGAATACTGTGTTTGTTTGTTACAGCTATTGTGCAATACGATAGTCAACTGCTAGGAAGCTTAGATATAAGTAGGTAGTATGTCTTATTTGAAGTTAGCTCTCATCATGCAAGCAGATTTACCAGTAAAATTTTGGCCATGACATTCACCTAAAACCAGCAGTTAGCACAGAAACTATCACAAGCATGAAGTTGTAATTTTCGAGAAGGCTTCTGGCGATTCCCTTGAGCTGCTGTGACCTTCCCTGCCCTCTAGCTGATTTCTTAACAGAGGAGGTTTCCTCAAGTCCTCTCATGTTCTATTTAAACCCCTAAGAAAATAGACAATGTCACTGACCATGATAGTTAAACCATGGGTTGACAAGTATGGACAAAGAAAGTTAAATTAGATCAGCCTGGTTTAATAAAGACTGTGGTTGGATAGCAATTTCCTGGCCTCTCCATGAAAGCATGTGGCTTTGTAAACCAGCTTCATAAATGCAGTAGAGAATAGTCATATGGGGTCTAAATATTTTATAAGCTTAATATACAAGGTTTACACTGGAAATCTTGACTATGCTGACACAATCAACATAAGCCAATTGTTTCTTTTAGAAGTCTCTGTGCAACAACATAATGAGAGAGAAGAAAGTTTGCCAGTGCCTTCAACTCCCATTGAGCAGAAGGTAACGTTAAAAAGAGTGTCACAAAGCACCACTCACCACACGCCTTCAGACCTGATTTTCAGTTCATAGGGAGAAGATGTTAAAAGCAACAGGGATGGGGAGCCCAGAAGAACAAACAAACAGGACCCCATCCTAACCCTGAAAGGTCAATACACAAAGGGGCAGTGGCTGAAAGAGTCAGATACTTGCTTTTGCTATTAGACAAGAGGACATTAGAGTCTTTGCTAAGAAGATCAAGCTCCTTTGCAGGTTGATGAGAAGCTTTAGGTACCTAAAAATCCCATCTATCCTTTCTACATTAGCAAACGTTCAGAGGAGGGAATGCTGATAAACAGTCATTATAACCTCCTAGTCTCAAAAAACTGTCATGCCTTTGAAAGGTCCTGTCTGCCTGAATTGTGCTAGTTACCAAAGAGTAGTTTTCAACAGAAATTTCAAAATAATGAAGTAAATCACAGTTAAGAATCCTTCCATGAAACATTCTCTCTGCCAGAGGCACAATGAAAAGTTTGGGTTAAGTCATGACAGTAGCTGTGTATAACAAGAGGACCTTCTCTACATAATAGAAAGTAAAATTCTTCAGCTATCCAGGTATGTGAGTTACAAAGAAGATTTGCACTTTACCTTTGAAAGCAGAGGGAAAACTTCATGCAGTAGTTACTCTTAGCCTGAAGATGCAAATTGGCTAAAGTAAACAGAGTAGTGGTGTACGCAAAATGTACTAGCATTTAATTCATTTTAAATAAGCTCATTCAAGTGGAAAAATAAGGATAGCAGGTACAAATCAGGAATGTGTTACACATCTGAACTTCAAAAATCTGAGTATGGAGAGCTACATGCACACATCTAGACAACATCAGCAGCAGAAAATCCAGCCATAAGGAGGCATAAATCTTTAAAAGGCAGGTTAATTAGACACATGGGAATGATAAATAGCAGGTCACACATGATTACTGGATGAGGGAAAAAAAGGACCAAAGTGTTCAACTGGAAAAAGACAAAACGGAAGTGGAAACAGCTTAAATGCTAAAAGAATGAAGAGCAAATACAAAGTCATAGCCTGTGGGTAAAGAAGGGAAAAAAAGGCAGAGGAGTACTTCAGCTACAGTCGTGGGAAGAGGTTAGAAAAGTTTATTCATGTCAGAATTCTCCAAGACAAAACATATCAGCTGAACTGTCTAAAAGAAGAGCATGCACCAATAAAGAATGCTATGTAAGTGAACACTGATAGCAGAGGGTATAACATATTTTGATTTTGATAGGGAATAAGAAAATGTAAAGCGATAATAATAGGAAGAAATATGTCTAGGAAGAGAATGAGACAAACTTAATTGTAAAGTAAAAGGAAAAAAAATGACAATATAGTCAGTGACAAATTAACTACAATAGAAACAAAGAGTTATCAGTGTGATTAACCACAATGACAAGTCCTAAGATATTTTCAAAGAGAAGTCAGGTGATTAAAGAGAAGCAATTTAGGGGATGTATAAGAATAGGTTAGGTATATTTACCCAGGGTAAGCAAAGAAAGGGACAAAATATGCAAGTTTTCACACAATAAAGGAAATAAATAATTCCTTGGCCATGAACCTGTCAAGAAGTTGTTCAACCAGATCACCGTATGAACAAATTACATAAGTAAAGTTTCCCTCCAGTGTAGGAGAAGGAGAGGAAATCCATTCTAGCTTTGTTTAACATTTCCCAAGAAAAGAGGTGACAATTGCACCCCTCTGAAATATCAAGCAGAAAAAAAGATAAAAAAAAAAAGTACAATTGATTTTAAGGCAAACACTACCTCAAAAAATATAATGTCTTGTTTTATTGATTTAGTTATTGATATTTAAATCTGCATCAGATCATGGTTAGTCACAGAAAATGCTTCTAAAGGACACCTTGCAGAAAAGTCTTCTCAAGCAATGTAAATTATTATTCATTGATACACCTTTCTGATCGCACAGGTCAGATTAGGATTTGGGATTGCATTTTTTGTTGTTTTGTTTGGAGTTTCCTTTTTGTTTTTTCTTTCCCTTCCCTGCACTTTTTCTTCCACAAGCTGGTGCTTCAGTTACTGTGGTCAATTGAATTATCAGATCATCAGCAGCAATTTATCACAGTACAAATGATTGTTTCCTAATTTGCATTAAGTAGCTGCTAATATTCATCTGTATTCCTGTTCCAAAATAGTTGCACAATTTCTGTGCAAGCTCTTCACATGCACTTCTTTTTCTTTTACACAGCCACAACATTGCCTTCTCATGCTTGCTGACATAAGTCTTCCTGAGCCTAAGTCCTGGCAGATTTTCCTCAAGTTTCCTCTTGCGTGTTAATTCTATTATTCCACAGTCAATCCTAAACAGGCTTTGTGCTACACCTAAAGCAAATATTCGTGCTAGCATTTGACCTCACAAACCTGGTTAAGTGACATAAATACCTTCTCCCCCATAGCATACCAACCATATGCAGACAAACAGATTTATAGAAAACTATTCTAGCCAGCTCCTTTTTTTTTTTTTAAGTGAAAAATTTGTCCCCCACTCCTTGTGGCTTTTCTTAATCACAGTGTAAAGGTCATGCCTCTATTTTTCATCACCATATCACCTTCCAGTAGGAACAGACGATCTATGCTTACTGAAGTGAGATTATGAAATTGTAATCCTGCTTTTGGTTCTCAGAGAGCTCATCAGTTTAGCTTTTACTCTACAGAGAATGGTCAAATGCATGCTATTTTATAACATGTCTGAACTGACAACTAAGATACTTCTCTCCCAGGGGCTGAAAATGTTAAAGTTGTTTTTAATTTCCACTGTGGAATCCCAAAACAGATAGAGAAGGTAGTGCAGAACAAGACACACAGTGAATCCAGCAAGAGGGAAAGTACCACCACACTGTCAAAGACATGAAAAATGAGAATANAATTTATCACAGTACAAATGATTGTTTCCTAATTTGCATTAAGTAGCTGCTAATATTCATCTGTATTCCTGTTCCAAAATAGTTGCACAATTTCTGTGCAAGCTCTTCACATGCACTTCTTTTTCTTTTACACAGCCACAACATTGCCTTCTCATGCTTGCTGACATAAGTCTTCCTGAGCCTAAGTCCTGGCAGATTTTCCTCAAGTTTCCTCTTGCGTGTTAATTCTATTATTCCACAGTCAATCCTAAACAGGCTTTGTGCTACACCTAAAGCAAATATTCGTGCTAGCATTTGACCTCACAAACCTGGTTAAGTGACATAAATACCTTCTCCCCTATAGCATACCAACCATTTGACAAACAGATTTATACAAAACTATTCTAGCCAGCTCCCTTTTTTTTTTTTAAGTGAAAAATTTGTCCCCCACTCCTTGTGGCTTTTCTTAATCACAGTGTAAAGGTCATGCCTCTATTTTTCATCACCATATCACCTTCCAGTAGGAACAGACGATCTATGCTTACTGAAGTGAGATTATGAAATTGTAATCCTGCTTTTGGTTCTCAGAGAGCTCATCAGTTTAGCTTTTACTCTACAGAGAATGGTCAAATGCATGCTATTTTATAACATGTCTGAACTGACAACTAAGATACTTCTCTCCCAGGGGCTGAAAATGTTAAAGTTGTTTTTAATTTCCACTGTGGAATCCCAAAACAGATAGAGAAGGTAGTGCAGAACAAGACACACAGTGAATCCAGCAAGAGGGAAAGTACCACCACACTGTCAAAGACATGAAAAATGAGAATAGCAAGTCTAAAACATCGATAGCAAGTCTATGCATCGATAGTGAACAAAACAAAATTTAAAAAAGATGCAGAGAGAGGCGAAACAGTTCAAACCCACAAAACAAAGCAAAGTGAAGAGATTATTGACCGTTGTTGCTACAGTGTATCCTACTGTCCAATCAAACAAAGCCATAACCTGATCTAAAATAATGGAGATAAAAAAAGGACAGAAATTTCACATGTAACTTACGACTTTTTTTCTGTCTTATCAGGGAAAAAGGGAGATGGGATTCTCTTAACCCAGAATTAAGAAAACAAACTAAAAAGCACAAACAACCAAACCCCTTCAGTACTACAGTGAAATGGAACACTTACATAAGGTTGCCTGACAGTCATTTTTAAGAGACATGTAAATAATTCTAGAAGTAATTTATTATTTATTATGGTGTTGTATAGTCACCTGATCTATGTGAAATACAGTATAGAAGCCAGAATAGTAATAAGTAGTATTTAATACTAATTCCCATTACTTCAGTATACTTTAAATGTTATTTTGTGTAGCAGTGTATTACTTATAATAATATGATATTTTGTTACTAGAATAAAATATATTGTTATATATGTTATTAGATTGAATATTATACTATTATCATAGAATCAACCAGGTCGGAAAAGACTTCCAAGGTCATCATGTCCAACCCTTGATCCAACACTGCTGTGGTTACTAATCCATGGCACTAAGTGCCACATCCAGTCTCGTCTTAACAATCTCCAGGGACGGTGAATCCACCACCTTATGTATAATATGTTATTTTATTACAGTGAAAAATATTGTGTACAAGTATATGCATATATTGAACAGTTAGAGGCAACAGAGATTCTGCTGTCTGCACACAGGGTAACATTCTGTTAAAACTTTGAAGTGCCATTATGTTAAGCAAAATGTATTATGATGCAGAGATTAAAATGCATTTTTCATGGATTCACATTTCCAATTAAATTTATGGTCAGCAGACACATAATGATATTATTCACAAAATTGTACCAGATATGATAATAGCACCCAACTACATCTGCGCTGTAAAAAGTATAACAATAGTGCACTATCACTGTTCTAATTACCTCCTAGCCTTTAGAGAGTGGCAGGTGGCCAATGAAATGTGGATATAAAATCAGAATACAATCAGATGAAGGCAGATGAAACTGTTATTGGCTTTTAGTTATGTAAATTAAGAATTTTACTCAACAAGTTATTTAGTCATCCTGATGAGTGGAAACATTCATTTGGAAGACTAATTATACAGTACTTATAATGATTAGAACACCCAATTGTACTTTACACTCTTTGCAACGGAAACATCTTGAATTATATTAAGTTAGTAGTGAGAATGAATTTTGTTTATTTCTTTTACAGAAAGTCTCCAAGGAAAACCTAGTACAGACAAAAGCAGTTGGCCCAGTGGCAAACTTGTAGGAAATTCTCTCTCCTTTAAATTGATTCTCTTTTGCTTTGCTTCTCAGACCTGCTTTGAGTCAATATCTTGCACATAGATGTACTGAAATGCTAGAAACAGTCTTTCAGGCAAAGCACAAACAGAGGGCCTGATCACTCGCAGTCTCCTGAGATGGCACAGTACATCTGAAAGGTTTGTTGATATCCTACCAGGCTTCCTCAGCTCCTAGGTTGAGCAAATAGCAGACCCATTTCCTCCACAAATATTTGACGGAAGTATAAAATAAACTGTGACTTGTGCTGTGTCTATGATCATATCACATCTGCTTCATACAAGTATAGTTATTATTTCCTACCACCATTACCCACTAAAAGGACAATTTGCACTTGGGTTTTGTTGAAGAGGAAAAATCCTCTATTATGCAAATTTCCTAAAAGGCTGTGTTACTTACCTACCTGAACCACTTAAAATAGAATAACAGCATTTCATAATTCATTTAATGGATTAGTGTGTCATAAACTGTGACTTACACAGGTGTGTAATCTACAAGCAACCCATACAACATGAAAAACTCACTGAGATATTTTGCCTGTCAAAACCCCAAAAGTATTGTCCTAGTTCATGTTCATTCCAAAGTGGAAGGAATTAAGTTTTCTGACATAACTGCCCCTAACACTGATCATTGCGGGAGATGAGAGAGATAGGGGACTGCAGATAAGGAAAACAAGGGAACAAACAGAGGGTTTTATCCTCCAAAGACATAATGGAGTCTATTAAAGCTCACTGTGCAAGTTTCCATTGATTTTTGCAAACAAAGTGCTGAAAGACTGTAGGTTATAACATTAAAAAAAAAAAAATCCTAATAAAGTAAGACAATTTGTTACTATTCATTGCCTTGGCTACTGCAGGTACAATTATCTCATTTGCTGTCCCACTGTCAAACACAAACTTCAAAAAGGAAACATTACTTTTCATCTTTAGAATTATAATATATCATCATATTATGTTACTGTGCAATAATAAACATGACTACAGTGACTACATTTTTCTTTTAACCTTATTAGTCTTTGTCTTATCAAAATTGCTTGAATCATAGAAACATAGAATATCCTTAGTTGAAAGGGATTGCAAGGATCATTGAACCCAGCTCCTGGCTGTGCACAGGAAAACCCCAAATATCACACTGAATCAACACTTCAATTTTATGATTTTTTTTTCTTTTTTGATTTTACTCCATTTTTTTTGCACAAGTAAGTGAGCAGACTTCCAGATAGCTACTATCTGTTGAATATTCAGCTTCCAGACTGAGGGATAATCTTTGCAAAGGTGAGATAGAAATAGTTCTGATTATACAGATATTCTTTCTTTCCTTCCTATCTTTTGCATATGACAAAAGATGACAGGATTTGAAGTCCTCTGACTCTTAATTGTTTAGAAGAAATAAAACCCCCTTCTTAGTTGGGACTATGTTGAATAGAAGGTGCTTTAGAGGCAGCAGGGTGACCCTTAGTCCCATGGTTGCATCAGCTACTACAGGACACCTTCAATCACTCAATGCCCAACGACTACATCCTCCTTTTCTCTAAGGGAAAGGGCAAAGAGCATGACCCCCTGAAAGGTCTCTTTGCTGAGGTGGTGTGCATCAGGCATAGGATTTGGGCCCAGAAAATGACCCTGAATTGGGGTCCTTGGCACCAAAATACCCCAAAATTTGGCATCTGCAGTTGGCTGTGGCAGGCCCTTGACTTTGCTATCCTCCCATGAAATTTCAGGAGTTTCTGCATTTGGGAGGATGGCTATTGTCCTCTCCTCACTCCTACCACTCAGGCCACCCTCTCAGCCACAGTTTGCCTTGCATCCCACTACCTTGTCACTCTTATTTCTTGAAGGCCAAACAATGGGATGGGATCTGCAGTACTGTTTGGGGAGGCGTGATGATCACACCATCAGCTCACTAGCCACTGCATGCAGAGAAGGGAGAATGGATGCATAGCAGAATCGTGTCAGAAAAGCCTAGGAGGGCTCTACTAGCATGGCAAGGCTTCACATGCAGCTGACTTTTTAGCAAGGACTAAGGGGGGGAAATTGGGTGGGTAGTTTTTGAGTTGGTTAGTCTGGTTAGTCACTGTGCAAGAGATTGCTCTTGGAGTACCAGAGGAATAGGCACGAAAAGCCTTACACACACCATTCCTTTCACCCATTAAAGCATTTAAAGAAAAACATTGTACCTACCAGGATAGCTGTATAGGACATTTCCACAGGAAGCTCCCTGTGTTGGGTGGGAAAGGGAACAGATTGTCTCTGGATATAGCTTCATTGTATCCTTTTGACAGGTTCCAGCCCTGTGAGTTTAGAAGTGGATCAGCACATGCAGTCTCCTCTGAATCATCCAAGAGATTGGTCCTGAGAACCAAGGTGTCCAACCACCTGGTTGGCTTCATGGTACATTTCTCTCTAAAGATTCATTGTAGATGTCTGTAACAGGGCACACCTACTGGGTGTCACATAAAGAGCAGTTGTTCCAGGTCTCCAGAAGCATGATCTTTACCTCCTTGAGCTCTTGCCATTTGCTCATCAGTCTTCTTGCACCCATTGGCAATCATAAGATTAACAGACTTCTGGCTCCACCACCAAGTCTTCTGCCTCTGGAGAAGTTTTTGTTCAAAATTCTTTTACAAGTATCAAGAGGAAATTAAGCCGAAGAGAGGACTGTCAGCAAGGCCGTAGTACAAGTTTGAGGTCAATTTGGAAAGCAAAGACAGGCACACCTACACTGTAGGTTAACCAGGACTGCTAGCCCTTGCGTGAGCTGTAATAGGGCTCAGGTGCAAGGGTGGGTGGAGATCTCAGGAGAGGATGATTAGGGCCACTGAGGTCAATTAATACTCTCGGTGCCCTGACCGACAAAGGCTTAGCTTCAAAACCATAGTATTGCTTTTAAAAAACTTGCGAAGGTAAACATAGCCACTATGGATATCAGGGAGGAGAGCTAAGGGCAAAACAGTCTAGTCACAATCTGCCTTGCATCTCTGGGGGGGAAAAAAAAAAAAAGTTTCTTAGCTTTAATCTATTACTTTTATGTGGAACTGGAAAAAAAAAAAAAAAAGATGCGAATAACTCACAAAGCCTCTGTGGAATCATGTAATTTAATAATAATCCCATCAGACACAAGAAGCACGATAGTTTTCTATTAAACTCACATTCTGCCTCCAAACAGTAAGTTTAGGGGAAACAGGCTGAAACTGAATGTCAGAGATTTTCCAGTTCAATGGCACAAGACATGCACTGAAATTGCACCCCGAACTTATATGTTGCTCCTCACAGTAACAACCAGGCCACCTGCTTGCTAAGACTCCCTCTTTGTCTCTTGAAAAAACAACAGAACACAGTTTTGAAGTTGCCTAAAAATCATGCCCTTTTCAAATCAAATACACAAAGGACACAAACAAACTGACATACTATTTTTTTGCTATTCACTTCTTTCTTGACAATTTAATATTTTTTTTTTATGTAACAAAGAATAAAATGGGAAGTTAGTCTAAGAAACTATTTGAACTTTCAAATCAGAAGTAATTTAAATTATTAGAACTGTATCAAATTAAGGTTTTGTTTCTGAATCTCAAAACCTATAGGAAAGGCCAGGAGGTCTTTCAAGGAGGTCTCTTGGTCTTCAATAGAATAGAGAAAACAGTCACATCTAAACATTGCCACGTGTAAATGCAGGTCAAGATCAAAATGCTGCAGCCCACATTGTGATCATTCAGAAAGATTTTTTTTATATCGACAAAATAGGAGAGACATCTTTTTTAGTCACAGAATAGCATATTCCTTATCTGAAGTACCATCTATCTGAAACACTATTCCTGCACTCTCCTTTTCCTTAGCAAAGTGGGTGTTTGGCTGACACCAAAAGGGAGAAATAAGAAAGATACCATGTGTTCCCATGCAAGCACAGAGAACAACAAAGTGATTTGTGACCTGCTTCTTATCTATGTATTTGTTTGAATCTGTGTGAATTATTTTGTATGTTTGGTAGGCAAAAGGAAAGGAAAAAAATAAACATTCAGTAGACCAACTATTGATATAAAAGTCTGAGCAAGCAACTGCAAACTTCACTATGGTAATTTATCTGCATGGGTCAATGGCTATTGACTGCCTGAAAATAAAGGTCGATCACAGTGATAGATTTCAATGCCATAGCTATGAACATATATTAATAAATGCAGCACAGAAATGATTTTTGACTCTGGTGGAAAGGACAGATAATCAATATCCTTTTGTCCTTGCCCTGGCTGAACTTTGTACTTGGATTATGTTAATTACAGTCTAAATAAAGTGCTGGTGTTTTTATATAATTAATAGATGGAGGAAAATAATAGAGTAGTAAGTGGCTTTTGTTGGTTATTTTGTGCTGAAATGAGTAAACCAGACACCTAAGCCATTTGAGAAAAGCAACATCTGTTTTTTGCAAACCTCTTCTCCTGTCCCAGCTATCATTTCTACTGTATTTTTGCTGCAAGAACAAATTCAGCACTTTACATTCCAAACAGCCATGGACAAATGGTTTGGATGATTTTTTTGTATAAGAGTCCAGAAGGTCTGGACTGTTGTTTTTTTCACACAAGTGGCCAAACCATAAAGATCCATTCATCTCTGAATGTTTCATGCGGAACTGAGCTTTGTTTTCTCAGACATTTGAAGTTCCCCTTTGGAAAGAAGCAAAAGCACAGATTCCTGGCAGCCTCACCCTACCTGAATGCTGCCCTTCCACTTATTTGCATATCCCCCTACCCTGCCTGGCGTGTGGACTTGTACACCTGAGCTGGGTTGAAGGAGCTAATCCAGCTGAAAACTGAACACTTGATCTACTAGGAGTAGGATGCAGATAGAACAGCTCCCCTCTACCAGTGTGCTCTTAAAAATGTCAGGAGTCTGGGAGTAGGATCATGAAACTTAAGCAGGGCTCAGCAGTCTGGCCTAAAGCAACCATAAAATGTGGTGGATGCACCCTAAGACACAAACTGCAAAAGAGTGAGGCCTAATATGTATCTTATCATGTGTGACCTGTTGTTCTGTGAAACGACTCAGTTTCAATCACTCAGTACAACGACTGGCATGGAAAGTATTCTATTGTGCCGTTTGACTGTTCTGTCATCGCAAGAAATTATTCAGGTATTTCATGAAATACCCGGCATTAATATTCGAGCCATATTGCGAAGCCAGTTATTGAGTGAAATGACTAACATTTTCATTCATTTAGAGAATAGATGCATTGCAATAATAAGTGTTAATTATCTGAAATCATGTGTAGAACTGTATGGGTCTAGCAGTGAGCATAAAATACTACAGAGCACTACAAATATGCATAGTAGAAATAGTTTAATTTAATATTTTGAGTTAGCAGTTCCAAATAATCAGGAACTGGGTATTTTCCATGTTATCTACCTATTATTTTCTATAGTTTCCTATTATGAATAAAAACTTTTGCCAATTCGCAAACTGCTTAGGTTCTTAAGTTCATATCAGAACTGTAACGTAGTTCTTTTTTAAGTATTTTAAATTACCTTTAATAAAGAATAAGCAGCTTGATTGTGTATATATATATCAAACCCCAGATTCCTAGGTGATCTCAGATGAACTAGGCTTTCCAAATTGTAATCTCAGTTCTATACCTACACATGAAAGCACACAGATAATAGCAGGTGCTATTTAATCTTTGTCTCCCGTCAAACCAACCGTTTGAAATGTGGATGCACCTGGATAAGCCTGCATCAAGGTGGTATCTACATACCACTTGACAATAACCTGGAAGTTAATGTGCTCAAACTGCTATTTGTTAAACAGGACCGGGCCATTTTACACTTCCATTATGTTCACTCCTGGTTTTAGACACTTTTATTTTCACTGTACAAAAGTTGTCATCTTTTTCTGAGGAACAGAACAATTCCTATAATAAAGAAAATAGCCCCATGAAAAGCAGTCAGAGGCATGAAAAATACTAGCGAAGGTGAAAAATCAGAAGCCTATCAGTTATCTATTTCTCTTTAATCCTTTTTATTCTCCCCTCATCTCTCTCTGTGAAAGCTTTTAGCTTCCATTCTTTCCCCTCTGAATTGAGCCCCTGCAACAATTGTCCTTCTAGTGGCCCTATCAGTAAATGAGTTTCATTTCAGTTTCTTTTAAAAAAGCAATTCCTAGCAACTAATTCACAATTCCCCTTTCCTTCCAAAATGGATTGAATTTTTACTAAACTATAAACATGAATGCTATTACTTAAGTTGGATGTAAAAGGACAAAAGGGTTTTTTCTGCTGTAATTTTTCTGTGTTAAATATAGCTGAATTTGACCTTTCAGCTCAGTTTAAAATTAAAAATTCAGATTTTCCAAGCATTTCTTATTTTTCTTTTTCATTGGAACTAGAGGCCAAATTTAAACTGATTTTGTTACTAGTTTACTTTTGTTTCTGAAAGGAACGTAGCAGCCTCAAATTTTTTTTTCCTGCACATGCAGTATTTTCTATTTTCAAAGTAATATTTTAATCCTTGACAATGTTTAACTACTTCCCCTAAAGCAGTAATATGACTGAGGTTTTGCAAACACCTACATTTCATTTGAGCTGTAAAACCTTTAGCTTCTTAGCATTAACCTGTAAGGTTAGATTGAGGTCTGTGACTAGAGAATTAAACAAATTCTTAACTAATTATCTCTACAGTTACCTGAATTAAAAAAAAAAAATCGGAGTTTATTTAGGTGCTCTTTAATATTTGCTGTTTTTTGCTCCTGTCAAGTGACTATACATATTTTAAAGTAGATGTTAAAGTCTGAGAAGAATGTAGTAGTATCTATATGTGCACAAAATACATTGTACTTCATCATTGCCTCCAAGTAGACTGGCAGCATTCATAATAGCTAAAGCTGTAGAAACACAGTGGAATTCTTGGTTCTCTGACCACTCACCCACTCACTCGAGAAAAGGAGATTTCTTATCAGCTAAACCACTTATATATATCTCCACCTTCCCATACATTTGCTGAATGGGAAGAGAGTTCAAATCAATTAAAGTGTTGGAATTTCACTGTAAATACAGGTGTGTAGGTGTCTTAATATTATTTTCCCCTCCTTTCCTACCTCTGCCTCTTCACATACATTTCCCAAATTTCCTCTTAAATATGACAAAATAAAAGTTGAGACCTTTCAAGTATTTTCCTCTTGTAATAGCCCAGAATTCCTTCAAGCTATAACACTAATCTGTGGGTTACATTGGATTACTTCCCAGCAATCCCCATAACTTGGTACAAATAGTTCATTTGATTAAATATATCTGCAGCCTTGAATATTTCACAGTATCAAATCAGATTAAAGAAAAGTTCTACTGACTTATACCAATGGTAGAGTTTCCACCAGATAGTACTCTAGATGTCAGAGTGATATCAAGATCAGTTGCAGTATAAAGACTGGCTACTGATTTGCCAGTCATTTAGGTCAGACACTGGAATGCAAATTACTTTGGAGCCATCCTCTCTCATGTACCTTGCCCTTTTTTCCCAAGGGGGAGGTATTTTGGAGATCACTCAGCTCTTATTCTTGTGTGGGGTCAGATCGCCACTAGGACACATAGCCAGAGTGTTAGATGCCTCGGTTTAGAAGAAAGTTGCCTTTGAGTACTCTTTATAAATACAGTATTAAAAGTTGTAGAGATTTATGTATAGTTTTAATCTCAGTGCATTTTCCTTTTTAAAATTACTTGACATTTTAAACACTAATTAAGCAAAATTATATTCTGGATTATTTTACTCTTCTTAATACCTGGAGCCCAGCTTTGTCTTTGAATATACATGGTCTTTTAACTCATTATAATGAAATGAGACTAGGTAGGTAGGATGATTCTACCTACATCTTCATCATAATGATTCTAAACGAAAAAATTTAATCTTAATTTTCATAGCTAAATTCACTGCAATGGTAGTTCAAGTGGTATGCTGGAACTATCCATACAGGTATACTAAAAATTCAAATTATATACTTACTATTCTCTTTATCATTAAAACATTCCAACTGCTTAATATTGAGTACTATTTTGTTTTGCAAGATACAATGGAACTCTAACACCACTGATTTTTTTAGGTAGAGTGAGCATGAATTCATGCTGGAAACAATACAAATGAAGAACCCCTAAACACTACGGTTTTCCAAATCACTTCATTAATGTCCAAATTTCCGTGCAGAGATGTTGTCTTAGACATCAGTCAGAAAATAGTGTCTTCATCAGCATCACTGCAAAGGTACTTCAGGATAAATGGGGTTTGAATGGGTTATTTTAAGGGTGGGAACCTGCTCACTGCTTATCAGACAAATGTCTTCTCTCTGCTCTAGTTGAATTTTTGCATGATTTCCTTTGAGTTTCTTTACAGACTGCCTGAGTGGTCATGCCAGGACAATACCCATGGTCTGGGATATGTGCTCAGCCTCTCATGGGGATCAGGCAGATTGGTGATCTGGGAGCAGCATTTAATCCCTTGGGCTATGCAGACAGAGGCTTATCATTTCTCATTTTCCTTTGGCTAGAGTGGACAGCTTGCATCAGGTTTTGAGGTAGCCCCTTTCTTCGTGTGTTTTGGGTTTTTTTTTAATGCCCTCTGCTTACCTATATTATATGTGTGCATTTCAGTTTGTGCTCACCATAATTTATACAAGTACTGAAATTAATGATTTAATGCCATTCAGGTATTAATTCCACCAACAGTGTTACTTTAGTGACTCTCCAGTAGTTAGAAGCATTAACACCAATATTGGTGCTTAACTTCTCCCTCAGCTGGGGAAGGAACACAGCAGTTACTTCCTGTATGACAGTAAGTAAGACAAAAGCAAAAAACATATTCTCTAGTCTTGAGATTGACAGGTTTTGCTTTGGTAAAAGATGGTGCTGTTCTTCCCCTGAATAGCAGGCATCCTGTCCAGTGCAGAAATTTGCAAGGTTGTTTCCTCACTCATGTTTTTGGAGGTAAACCTTTCCTCAATGAGAATTGGGGGTAAAAGGTGTAAGAATTGTATTGAACTTCAGATTTGGCAAAGTAGGGAAGTGCCTCAGCCTCCCTCTTGAATCCTGCATACCTCCAATAGGGCACAGAGAGACCGTGTTATCTTTGAAGACATTCTCTGAGAAGATAAAATTTGAATCTAAAAAGAGGATATAATAGTCAGCTGCATGTTCTTAGCTTCATGTAGGAAGTTCAGAGTGACTTTTAATATAAAATGTTTGCTTGATCCCATTGAGTAGCAACTCAACTGTCCATTAAATCACAGCAGTTAAAACACACTTCTCGTCTTGTCAGCTGCTCTCTGTATCTGAGTCCAGTGACTTCCACATTTATCAAGTACTAATATGTATCTGTAAAGTGAACACATGGTTTAGATGAAGAGATATCACCCATCAGCTTGCCAGCCAAACAACCAAAACCTGGCATACAAGGCCAGGTGAGTTGGGATTCCTTCTTGGCATAAAGGTGTTCAGCAGAGTAGGGTACTCTGGAAGTGCGTCGTGTCCCACTCATGGAGGTACCAGAAATAACCATGCTTTTTAAAGCTTTATGGACATCAGGAATACAAGGGAATCATAAATTGACTCATGGTGTTAATTAAGTAGAGCTGTCCAGGTACTTGCTTCAAAAATATTTTAATATATTTGACAGAACTGGTGATGGAAAAAGATGACTTTTCATGAATCTCTAGATTATACCAGGATTTAAAGAGAAAGCCAACAAAAACCGAACACAAACCCCCTAGTTTTTATGTCCCATTATATCAGTTTCAAAAGGAAATATTTTATTTTCCTGTGACTTCTTCCTTCTTGTCCAGATGTTTCAGCATATTAGTACTGGAAAAAGATGCAATAAAAAAATATTTCAAAATAGGAACAGTTTGACTGACTCAAACTTTTTTTTCCTATTAGTAGATTAGAAACATTTTCAAGTTCTTAACCCTTAAAACACTCTCCTGGAAAGAAAAATAACTTCTTAGCTACCAATAAGTCAGATTACCAGGATCATGAATATTTCATGTGAAAAAAAATCACATGAAAGATGCAAATCTAGCAAGAACAAAAGTTCTCCTTAGCCTCTCTGTTGTGTCACTATATCATTTTGATGGTGCTTTTTTTGTAGTAGCAGCCTCAAAACTTATTTTTGCTCAAGTGTTTGATCTTTCTCCTTTCTCCTCTTTTACCATACCTGTTCTCTTCAGTCTTTTCCCTCTATCATTGCCACCATACAAAGCAAGGATGATCCTCCCAAGGTGTCGTGGGTTACCAGCCCCCCTGAGCTGAAAGGGTCAGGCCCAGGTAGATTTCCAGAGAAAAAGCCAATCAAAAGTTTTAGTAATGCCTCTGCTAAATACATATATACATATATATATATAACATATATAAGAAAATGNCAGGCCCCCAAGTGGGGCGCCAGGAACCTCTCCCCACAGCCTTGGGCCTGGGGCAGGCATGGCATTGAAGTCTCTCCAGCCGAGATGTGTAACAGTGGAGAAACAAACTCCAGACAGAAGCTACCCACCTGCAACTTGGCTGCAGAAAGAATTCCAACCTGGGGGAAAGCAGAGAGGACTTGAGATAACAGAGCTTCCTCCAAGGTCAGCTCTAGCAGGAGAAGAACTGAGGTGAGGGGGGAGTTCCCCCCCCCCCACCTCCAGCAGGGGAAAGACTGAAAGTTAAAAACCCCTGCTACCTTTAGAAGATAACTGGGGTGCAGAGACCCCCAGCAGTTAATGAGGGAATTTGTCCCAGAACAGAGGAGTGCCTGAAGAGGTTGTGACCCTCGTGAGAGGCCTGAGTTGAAGCAGCGTCCTCCTAGAGACCTGTACCCTTGCAGAGAGAGATTTATGCTGGATCAAGTTGTCTCAAGTAGGACTTGTAGTACCAGTGAGGGATCCATGCTGGTGCAGCTCACTTGTGACTCTAAAAGACAGCAGAGAATGGAAGAGCTGTTGTCCTTAGTGGACCCATAAGGAGAGGTCTATTTAGGACTATCTTCGTTGGGAACGGGACCTCCACGCAGCAGAGGAAGGACTCAAAGCCGTTCTCTGTAG
>VYXB01007066.1:1831-16256 GCA_013397135.1 Pachyramphus minor | reverse complement strand
ACGAGCTGAACTTATAAATAACAACCTAACATTCTTTTCATAAGATAAGCAAGTTTAATTGGAACTGTTGTAGTATATGTTATTCCTTAGTCTTTATCTTGTTAGTAATAAATTTTAGTATTATACCCCTTACGTCAAGCCTCTGTTTTGTCTGTATAAAAGCTCTCTCAACTTATAGTAACTGTGTGGAGGGGGGAGTTCGAGGAAAAAAATTGATCCCTGTTAAAACCCACGACACAAGGGTCTGTGTGGCAGTACACTCAGTAAGATGAAGGGAAACATGTCCACACCTTCCTGACAGAGGGCAGTGGTAGGAATAAGGAGGCAAGAACAGGCATCTTTCTCCTGAGGGAGAGATGGAGTGGGAGACAACAGAACAAAGCTGGTATAAACCCCCAACCAGGTCCAGATTCTGCTCTTGGTGACTTCACAGGTGTAGAGAAGAACCCAACAGAAAGACCAGACTGTCTTCCTTCCTAAGTTCCAGAGGTAAAGGAGATCTTTCTAGGCAAGATATAGGTCTTTGCTTATTTCCTTAAGGTAAGGACTACAGAGAGAAAAGGAGATATTGGAAAAGGATGAGGCATTTCCCACCCTGCAGAGAGATGCAGAAATTGTCAGTCTGTTTTTACTAGCACAAGACAATGTCCTAAATTTCACAACCTGTTTTCAAACTGTCCTCATATATGGGTGGTAACCAGACCTGTGGTTTAAAATCATGAAGTCCAAAAAAAAATCTCTCAGGAGCTCCAGTTTCAGTTCTTAGTGACTTTCTTTTTTCTCTTTCTGTACATCAAATCTTCTCTTCCTGCTGTTAAGAAAGATACGGAAAATGAACTAATATATTCTCAGGCCTTAAGATCTTCACCACTGAGGGATGAATTCAGGTAGACCCACAAAATACACGTAACACAGATTCACAGTGTGCAATGTTTGCTTTGTGCTGTAACACAGCAACATTGTAAAAGAGTGCATCAATACTAGCTCCTACTGATGTGAGGTCTTTTGAGATTATATTCAATGCCTTCATGCCTTCCCTACAACCCAACCCTTAGAACATTAGTTGTAATTTTTCCTTTGCTAAGAACTTACAGAAGTTTCTTTTCTCAGTTCTTTTCCAGGTCACCTGCAGACATTACTCACAGAGCAACAAAGCACACTGTAAGGAAATAGTTAAGTTTTAAAACCTTAACAAGGAGAAGGGAAAGTTTGACGCTTTACAGAAAACAATGCTACCATTTCATTTTTGACACGAAATTTACCCCAAGGTAGCTAACATCAGCATTGTGTACCTGCAAGGAGAAGCTCGAGTGTCCAGAGGACACAGAGAAGAGGGCAGCTTCCCTGAACACTTTGCAGCATCCTATAGTTAGTCAGCAAGATGTTTCCATATTTCTCCACCTGCAGCCAGACGAAGTTTATTAACATGAACTGCCTCTGCCACCATGTGGGAGCTTGCAGGAAGTGCGCGAGTGCCCCGTAATGAGCAAACAGTATCCCTGAACCGAGCCTTGTCTTGCCTCTCTCATAGACAGAGTGCCCGGTATTGCCACTTTCTGCCAGCCCGGCTGCTTGTAGGGAACACACCGTGAAGATTAATCTCTCCACTTTTATTTCTCAACAGATTAAAGAAAAAAATGCACCACCAAACTCACAAAACTCCTGAATTTGAGTATGCCCAAACTTTGTGGTAGTTGTAATCTGTAGTTTGTCACAGAAATCTTCATCCTTCACAAATCACTGTTGACTAATTAACAACAAAGAGGATATTTTTCCAATAAAATACATATAACTTTAAATGATGAAGGAAGACAGTCCTTCTGCTGACAGTGTCAGCAGACACTGCTCAAACGCATTAGTTGAAAGCTGTTTAGTTCCTGGGAAATTGTGTTTTGGTACAGGCAGTTGCAGGCAATCCCAGGACCCTGAGCACACATTTTAAACCATTAAAGACTAGATGCAGTAAAAGTTACTGAAATTAAATGCTAAATTAAAAAACCCCACACATTACTTTTTATGGACTAGAATAATCATGCAAAAAAAGGAAAAGAGAATCTTGGCACTGAGCACTCTGTGAACCTTTTCAGCTGCGTCTTTGCTATACATTGTTCTAGACATGCAGTTTACCTAAGTGAGGTTAACACATCATTTACAAAGAAAGATTTTGCCGTTAATACCTTTACAAAAATCATAGAGTCATAGAATTAACTGGGTTGGAAGAGACCTCTAAGATCATCAGGTCCAACCCTAGATCCACTACCACTGTGATTACTAGATCATGGCACTCAGTGCCACATCCAGTCTCATCTTAAAAACCTCCAGGGATGGTGAATCCACCAGCTCTCTGGGCAGGCCATTCCAATGCCTGATCACTCTCTCTGTAAAGAACTTCTTTCTAATACCTAATCTAAATCTCCCCTGGCAGAGCTTAAGATCGTGCCCTCTTGTCCTACTGCTGGTTGCCTGGGAGAAGAGACCAATCTCCACCTGGCTAAAACCTCCTCTCAGGGAGTTGTAGAGAGTGATGAGGTCTCCCCTGAGCCTCCTCTTCTCCAGACTAAATAACCCCATCTCCCTCAGGCTCTCCTCATAGGATTTGTGCTCATGTCCCTTCACCAGCCTGGTTGTTCTTCTCTGGATCTGCTCCAGCCCCTCAATGTCCTTCCTGAACTGAGAGGCCCAGAACTAAATACAATACTTGAGGTATGGCCTCACCAGCACCGAGTACAGGGGAAGGATCACTTCCCTGATCCTGCTGGCCACGCTGTTCTTGATACAGGCCAGGATGCCATTGGCCTTCTTGGCCACCTGGGCACACTGCTGGCTCATGTTCAGCCTCCTGTCAATCAGCACTCCCAGCTTCTAACTTTCCAACTGGCTACTCTCCAGCCACTCTGTGCCCAGCCTGTAGAGCTACAGGGGTCTGTTGTGGCCAAAGTGCAGGACCCGGCACTTAGCCTTGTTGAACCTCATCCTGTTGGAATCAGCCCAACTCTCCAGCCTATTTCATTGTGAGGTCTTTGGTAAAGCTATCAGAAAGGTTTCTGCACCCAGTATACCAGTACTGAAGCTAGTTGGAGAAAAAGTGGGGATAGAGGGGATATGTGTGCGTATTACTATTATCGTTTGCTTCTGCTCCTCTCTATTTTTCCTCCTCTACCTCCTTCAAAGTGCAGAACATTTTGTTCCTCACAACAAAACAAAGAAGATCTCAAGCCCTTCATAAAGACTAATGCAGTTACCTAAAACATGGGAAAAAACAGTAAATACTTGTGTTAATTATTACTCCTAGTTCTTTATATTCATGTATGTATATATGCATATATACAAATGTGGTCATATATAAATGGATACATCTTTATATATACTGCTGCTTACACTCATACGAAAGGGAAACTGTGTTCTAAGATCTTGTTAGTTTCCTGTAGGAAGAACTGTCATTATAGTATCTACTAAAACTGATCCATAGGATCTACTATGGATTCCTGGGCAGGCCAAAGATTAAAGACTATTGACAGTATTATCTGATGCAGATGAATTCTTCAATTCCCAACCTGGTCCTGGAAAGCAAAAGAAGGGTGGAACGAGGAACTATATTATTGTCCTGAAGTTTTCCAGCATCATCTGAGGGCAAACATTTTGATACTTCTATCCAGACCGAATGAGGTCTTGTGAATTTTAATTTCCTTATCATTGCAATAATAGGCTCACCTCATTGTATGAATTATGTGTATTTTAGTTGAAAAAAGTTGAGAGGTACAAAAAACCACTACATTGTGCCTATCATTATATCTTACTTAACTTAGATGACATTTAAATAATAGCCTTAACCTTCTTCTAAATCTGATTTCTTCTGCATCTTTATCTGGCTAGCCTTTGTGTCCTGACTCAGCATTTTCTGTGTAGCATTTGAGGATATCTGATTAGATGTATACAGACATAGAGACCATAATTAAAACTGAAACTAGAAAACTGACATTAAACTTTCCTCTTCTTCCTGTGCTGTAGAGAAAATCAGGTAGCTGTGGGAGTTGATGGCTGCAAGCACCTTGAAGAGAAAACTGAGTGCCTTGAAGGACTGCGATACTACCCATTCTCCACTATGAATTTAGGTTGTATGAGTCAGTCAGTGCCAGTGCAGCAACTACAGAATTATGAGTCCCTCAAGGCATAAGGAGCTCTGGCACACTGAACTAGGGGCCAGGAGGATCCAGCTTTACTCCTTGATCAGGTAAAGATTGATGCTGATTTTGCATCCATCACTTTTTATTAATTATTTTGTTTTAAGCCACACAGGGCAAAGATAATCCCCCAGTCTGGACTTATAGCAAGCTGAATAAATCAAGTCAGGCTCAGTGCCATGCCTCAATATGCTGATGCAAAGCACTTGGAAGTGATTTGCCCATAGTGTGACAGCCATCTATTGTCTCTTTTATCCTTACTTTCTGTAGTGGAGGGCAAAAGGATCTGAGGCCCTCTCTAGATGAACATTTGCTGCTGTGGCCCAAGCTTCCACTCCATGCAAAGTGTTGCTACTCCTTTGTCGCTGCTGAGACTGGGCCTGGTTCTGCCCATGCTATTTGGCAATAAGCCCTTACCTCTTGGCTGTGCATCTTCCAGCCCCTGCTTTGTTATGCTGGCATTGATGGAAGCTGTTCAGTCTCAGTTCATATAGCTAAAAACAGCAACAATTTCCTGGTCTGGGGCAAGGCAAAAACCTAAAGAGCTCCCCCTTGCCCTCCTTTTCTGGCAAAGCTCCAGAGATCATCTCTGCTTTAGGCACGGTCTTCCCCACATCCCAGGGTAGAGCCAGGGCTACCTCCAACTGGTTGCTCACCCCAAATGAACCCTGTGATCCCTATCCCCAGCCTCTGTAGGAGCATCATGATGGGACAGAAGAGTGGGCAAACTTGCAAGGACCAAGCATGTCATAGCATCTGCTGGTGGTTAGCTTCGGTTTTATCTCACCATTCCACTGGATTTTTCTGGGCATGGACACTGATCTTTGATTCTCTTGTGCACCCAGGGGACTGCGGACACAAAATGGGGGAGGACTCTTTATCTCTCCTGCATTGCTCTTCAATGTAGATGGAGACATGATTTAAGATATCCCATGTGATCTCTCAAATACAAGGTTTCTGGAAGAAATGAGGGTTGACACAAATGCTGCTTTACTGGCCCAGGCATGTCCTGAATGAGGCGAGACTCTCGCAGAAGTACAATTGCTAAATAAGGGCAGTAAAAGGGCATCTGCACATACAGAAATAGACTTGGGAGTTCAGTGTTGTGTATTTTCTATCCAAGATAATTCTAGTGAGAACAAAGTAAAATAGAAGAGGTTTAATGTTAGGGAATCTAATCACATCGCTTTTTTATTATTATTTAAACAACACATCCACTAAAATTGACTCAATGAAAGTTAAACAACTCACTAACAACTTCATTTTCATTTGGTAATTCAAGGTCTTTCTGGAGATGTATGAGAGACCCAAGACAAAGGCTCTCAGCCTCCATTAATGTTTTATGTCAGAGGTATAATTTTATTCCAGAACTGCTTCAGCCTCTGAGAGTAACATAACATCTTAGAGATGACTATGTAGAACAGCTTAATTACTATCTTACAATTGCATCAACAGTGTGAAAGCACTGAACTCTGTTATTGATGAACAAGCCAGCAAGATTAAATCACTCACTGGAAATTGTTCTTTAAATACTTCTGCAATACCGGTGAGAATTGTTTTCCTAGATTAAAATTCCAAGTAATGCTCACTATCTATTTCTTTAAGATGGCTTTTTGGTTGGTTGGTTGGTTCGTTGGTTGGAGGGTTAGTTGGTTGGTTGGGGTTTTTTGACCGGTTACACTAGATGGTATTTTCAGAATGACTTTGGCAAATAAGATTCCTACACCCCATTGAGTAAGGCTCCCTGGGCTTCCAACACTTCCAAAAGCTATCACTTGTTTTTGAAATCTGAGCTGAAATCTAGTTTTTGACTGCTTTTTTTGTCATAGAATGTACTCTGCAAACAGTTCAATTCATCAGGTGTTTTATTTAAATTGAAATGTGCATTTTAAGTCAGATGTTTAGAATTTTATTGCTGGAATAATTTGACTGAGGAGAAAATCATATTGTAAATTTACAATGCTACTGAAAATGCAGGCTTCTGGAAGAAAACCACCACAATAGATACATTTTGGATTTAATGCACTGAATTACAGAAGAGTTGAATGAGTTTGCTCAAAAGTGGCATTGTAAAATTTCTCATAAATAATCAAAAAAGAAGAACTACCTTAAGTTTCCCAGAGGGTAGACAAAACCTTTCACATGTTTTTAACAGCATGTATGATTCCTTTGAACAGGCCCTTCCTTAGTCCTACCCTGCTGAGATTAATGAGCCTAGTTACAGGCAGAGAGAAGGAGGAATACACTTGCTACAATTGGCATTTAGGAGCAAATGAAATCTACTGGGATGCTAATTCAAGTAATAATATAATGGTTTGCCAGCTTTTCTTATATCTTAATGATCTACAGTTATAAAATCCCCTGTGATGATGACAGGGTTTATTGGGTAGTTTTTTGAATGGCTGTTTTTTTCTTGTCTATTCCAGGATACAAAATACTGGTGACTAAAATTGTTCAGAAAAGTCTCAGCCCTAGAATACACAGTTTAAGAGCATTAAAAAGCTTTTCAATGATAGAATACAATTGAGCACTGAACTCAAACGGTTGTTTTTTAACAACCAAAAAGATTTCTCAGGTCTGTAGAAAGACCTGTGCTATGCAGAGCTACCCCAGGAGTGTTAGTACTCCAACATTTACACTATCTGAACAAAAGCATGGATACACTGGAGAACCAGATGAGGTTCAAGACCCCACAGTTACCACTCCAAGAATGGTCTCCCCTGTCATTCTCATGCAGCTCTGTCAGTGTCTGCTGGGTTTTGGGTTGGGTCTCACTACGTCTCTCTTGTTGCTGCACAAAACCACAGTAAAACAAACACCCTTTATTATGGCAACCTCCTCCCTAACCATGAAGGCACCTGACAGGAGATCATTTCGTCACAGCTGCAAGTGATGTGAGATGATTCTTCTTTGCTTGAACACTTTATGGGGCAGCCTGGGTCTGCCTTCCCTGGAGGCAAAGAGAGGGTTGCTAGGGTTTAACTGAAGCATGGACACAAGCATTAGATTGGAAAGGTGGGGAAGAAAGGACAAAACCTGGAGACAGATAGAAACAGTGGTGCTGAGAGGAAAATGCAAACTTCAGAAAGAGAAGGGAAACTAATAGCATCCTGACAGAGAAGAAGCTTCATCAAGATACAAGTGACACTCAAAGCCCACACGTTTCTCTATGGAAGCTGTATTTAAAATTGTCAAAAGGCTCTCAAGACTCTCTTCTTTCCTCTCTACTATTCGCTACCTCAATTTGAACAACTTCAGTGTGAGAGAGAGGCATTGCCTGGTAGGCTTCATAGCAGGACCAGAACCATCTACATCAATATCCTTTAAAAGGCAGGTGGACATTCAGATTGAGAGCAGGATACTAAGCAAGGCTTTTACCGGTACCTAAGAATGACAGATGAGAGTCTCATAGAAAGACTTTGCTTAATAATAACCCTTGATAAAATTTTCACAAATCATTACACATTTTTACAGAAGAGTCAGCAGTTTCAAAAGAACCCTACTGGTCTTTCATCACTGTTGATAACCCACATCATACAAATACTATTTTCCAATGTATTCTAAATGCATGTGATAACCAGCAAGTGGTCCTGTAGAAATTGAAATGACCTCTTAAAAACCCTTCTCCTTTTTAATAAGAAACAGCATTTTTCTTGGAAATCTGTCCAAGTTAACAGAATCATGACTTTACAGCATAGAAAAGAAACCCCAAACCCTTACTTGGAAACCAGTTTTAAAATTATTTAGTGTTTGTAGGCCTTTAAGAGATGTGGTAAGTTTTTTTGAGGCACTGGGTGATCTGTCCCCTTGATCTTTCAGGCATCTCCTATTAAGAACCTAAATTAAATTAGCTGTTAAAACACAAGGTTTGTTTTCTATGTCTATTCCTGGAAATTGAATTTGCTCCTTTGCAGTTAAAGAGTAAGTAACTAGGTTAGTAAAAAGAAGGTAGAGATAGTGCTAGGAGTTGTACCAATCAGAGAAAGAAGATCAGGAAAAAACACCTAAGGGGTGAAAACCAGAGCATGCTGGTATCATGTCCAAATTATGTAATTGAAACTGTATTGATGCAATAAATTGAAAAGTGCCCGGAAAGTTTATTTCAAGAGTATAGTTACAAAAGTGCTCAGGGGATGAAGTAGATCCTTCCAGGTCATAATTCTGTTAGCTTTAATTTCTATTATTTGGTTCTACCATTTTCTGCTCACAACATATTTTTTTAACTTACACTGTGTCTGCATGTACCATAACTTAAGTGGATGCAAGTAACAGTTCATAAAGAAACAATGGCTGCTAACTTCAATATGTACAAGAAGACTTAATGAAGCAGTCCAACAGCCATATCATTGTACAATAAAGAGAGCTGTACTCCAATACCCTTCTGACAAATACCATGGGAAATGACAATGTTTTGCAACTCTTCAGTGGGGCAATATTAGAACTACACACACTACACTGAAGGACTGCTGTTACATTCTTCTCAGATGAGCATGCAGCAGTGAAATGAAGACTCAAGAAGAAATCTTCTTGGATCCCCTCTCTTTCAAGAGAAAAAGAGGAAATAAAGTGTTTCTGGCAGTTAACTTCATGTTGCAGAAGATATTTTGAAGACAGGCTATGAAAGAACAGAGAATGAACCTGAAGGAGATTGGATTCTCAAGGGCAGCAAAGCACTGGCATCACAGTTTTGAGGAAAATAATTAGGAAATCAAGAAGGAAATTAAAGATAAGGATCAGCTGCATATGGTTCTACTCTGGACTACTGAATTTATCAACACTTTCCTTGTTCCTGTTTCCTTTCCTGCAGCTGCTGCTGCTCCTGTCACCATAATGACTTTTGCCTGGTTGAAAATAGAGAGGAAAAGCACCCCCTCATCCTCCCAAATTCTCCAATATTTCACTTTCCACCTTGAATCAGCAAAACTTGATTTTGCTCATACTGCTAAAAAACCTTGAAACCAGTTCAAAGGGAACATAAGTAGTGCTGTAAATTCATTTTCATGAAATGTGTTTGTGGTTCCCATTCTTGAGCAGGAGGGAGGCTGAGAAGAGAAAAAGAATAGGGACACCTACAATCTTTTCACACCTGCTTTAGATTTTGACATCGCTTTGGGGTAATAATACCTCCCAGTCCTCTCTTGCCACATTCTCCTCAGACTAAGCTGCTTAAGTCTCAGACCTCAGATCTCTGTAGGACTCATGGAAGAGGAGGAGAATAGTTCTCTTTGAACTAGACTTAGTCTGCTGCAGGCTGTGTAGGAAGAATAATTGTATTTTTCACATTTGCTCTGAGAAAATCAGTCACCAGCTAATCACCACAAAGCCAATTGACATGCATTTGAGACCAAAAGCACGGCAAGAGACACATAATAAAACCCAATAAGAAATCTATTTTATTGCTAGTTTTCTAGTCATAACTCAAAGCCATCAAAGGCACCAATAAGTACAGGCACAAATTCCAATACTCCTATTCTGGTATTTCTCTTCTTTGGATATTCATTTGACATTTAACTAGTCATAAAAACAGCATCATGTTTTTGTTTCTTCAGCTTTTTGATCCTGAAACAGAACAGCATACACAGTTTTCTCAAGTGGGAGAAGCAGGGACCTGTTCATCTGCCAACAGCTACCTGGCAGTTAATGAACATGTATCACATTTAGCACTAGTGCATAAGGTTCCTTTGAAAATTTGTACCTGTAAGGTTCAGCTAATTGAAACATAGAAATCTTTGGAACTACTTCATTGCTGAAGTATCAGTCACAATGACATACTGGGGTCTCCCAACCAGCAGGTAGTGAAGTGACAGGAACAGTGCTGGAACTGAAAGCTTCCTCCTGTTAAGAGGAGGGAATAATTCAGCTATATACCATTCCTGGTGATGGGCCTTGAGTTGAAAGACAGCAACTGTCACAGCTGCTACAGTTTCTGAATTTCCCAGAAAACGATTAATCTCTTCTTTTTAAATCATGCAGGGAAAAAGAGAAGCTAATTGTCGTGACTTGTTACAGTAGCCTCCTTCTGCACTCACACTGACAGTTTTTCTACTCTGTTTCCCATTTTTCCACAGCAAAGTTGCAGCAGATAGCACATGCCATAAAAACCCTGTCACTGGAGTTTTAAGTTGTTTTTAGGTTTTTTTCTAATTTAAAGACCTAAAGTGTGAAAGTAAGATACACAGAGATTTCAGATATAGACGTGATTTTTCTAATGTACTTCATCATTAGATTCCCTTTTGTCTATGTATACATTAAATGCTCCAGGCTCAGAGAAAAGGGAGTAATTTAGTACAATTCAAAATTATGTAGATGTTCCACAAATCCTACAGATATTAAACCATTACAGTGGGAAAATACTGAGGGAAAAAAAAAACGCTTTAAAAATTATCTAATTCAATCTTATTGTTTGTGCAATGAATTAGACCCAATTTTCTTCCAGTGTCACAACTTAAAAACTATAAAATAGAACACTCATTTTTAGGTCAATTAGTCTCCATATACAAGATATCTTTCAATAGTATACTGTATAGCAATTACTCTAGTAATTGCTAAAGGATACACACATTGATCAGAACTGATTTAGTTACACACCATTTTATATGTACAGGGCATGAGGCATTTTCATTTTTATATATAATTTCCAACTTACTTTAAAGTTTGCACAACCCTGTGCTCTGACTTGTGTGTGAGTTGTGACACAAACAGAAATCCAGGTCTTTGTTTGTCACCATGGTCCAGTCAGGAAAGCTCCCCTACAGTTCCAGCAACCTGGTCATTCCTCCCTTATTTTCATTGCTTGATGCTGGCAAGTGCATATGCAACATAAGACCAGAGAAACCTCAAAACAACATCTAATGTGCTTGCTCACCCTTGTGCAAGATCAATTATAGCTACATAATTACTGGAGAATATTATCTAATCTGCTTTTAAAAGCCTCAATTGGCAAATGATGATGTTGCTTCTTTATAAACTAACCTGTACTCAGTTGTCCCTACCATCAGGATGCTGCTTCTTAATTTTGAACGCATAAACCTCCTTGACTGTTTGGGTTTTTTTTTATCCTATCCACTATCAATATGAAGGTAACATACTGTACTTCATTTTTGCAGAAACGTTTTAGTAATTTCAAAATCATCATAGTACCTCTTTCCAGTTTTCTTTTCCCTAAATAATTTAAATTATTTCAGTGCTTTCTGGTAAGTCCTATGTTCAAGATTTCCAACTATGCTCAGACCTTCACTGATTTGCCTCCAGGTTGCCCACATTTTTCTTGAAAGAAAATATCCAACACTGGACACAAAAATTCATACAAATCTCTGAGACATTTCCCATGCTACATAAAGAGGAAGGTAGTCTCTCTAATCCCTGTGCAGTCAGTCCTTCATTTCCCCTTAGTAACTTTAAACTGATATACCTTTGCTTGACTACATAGTAGGTAGAGCAGGAACCATCATCTGGAATAAAAAAATTAATTTTAATAATTATGGAGGGAAATCTTAAGCATTCTTATGCTGCAATACAGACACAAAAGACAAATTACAAGACTCAGTCAGTGTTGCAGATGCAAATTGGACACGAGAGCAAAACACAGACTGAGTATAACACAAAACATAGTAGAACTAACATGTTCAAACTAAGATGCAACAACATTTCCCATGAAGATGTGATGCAGTGCAGCAGAAAACAACCAAGAGTATTCTAACAATGAGATGGACAAACACAGCTTCAAAATCTCAGCTTGGCTGTAGGGAAGACAGCTGCAGTTCAAGGTCTCTTAAGCTATGACTTTCTATTTTATTCACTTTGCTGCTGAAAGAGGGAATGATGATTTTATAGCATTCAGTTCCTGCTACCAAACCCAAATCAAACAAGAAAGTATCAGCCCCACAGAAAAGGTAGGATTCACACTAGTTCAGAAGAATTAAATTTTATTTCTTCACATACCACCCAAAATAGTGAAAAAGAACCCCTTAGTCGAGGACACATCATTGAATTTCAGGCTTTGTGAAGTAGTAAAAAAAATTCATTTATAAGATGAGTGCTGTGAAAACCTCTATACTTCTCCTA
The DNA here is from genome assembly GCA_013397135.1 of Pachyramphus minor. Taxonomy (NCBI): domain Eukaryota; kingdom Metazoa; phylum Chordata; class Aves; order Passeriformes; family Tyrannidae; genus Pachyramphus; species Pachyramphus minor. Next base: position 4,011 of record VYXB01007066.1, on the reverse strand, counting down.
GTGTGTACTAATGATGACAGCTTATTTCCACCCTTAGAGTGATTAATGCCATGTTCAGTTAATACAAAGTAGGAAACTTGTCCATATTTAGGTACCTCATTTTCACAAATCTTTTCCAAGTCTTTCATTTTCTTCAAGGAGAAAGTAAACATCTGTTTTCTTGTCTGTGTTGGAGAAAACCATTCTGAAAAAATTGTCTTTGTCACCTTATGGCTGGTAGCTAACCATTGTCAGTCCTTCTTCTGTCATCTGTGCTTTGATCTTGGGAGAAATACGCATACAAGACAAGAATGAGTGTGGTTAATAGTCTTTCTGAACAAAGAAGAAGAAAAAAAAAAGAACAAAGTTGCTTTTTCCACTCTGCTCTATACCTGGCTTGCAACATAAGCTAGCATGCTGTTCAACACAGATCAAAACTTTCACAGGGATGCTTCCAACTGAAGAAAAAATATTCGTCAGAAGAATAAGAACAACGTATCATTTTGACTGCATAGTTTCAAGTGTCATATGGCCTTTACTGAAGCCAGAAAGAATTCTGTCTGAAGAAACCAGGGTGGGGAGGGAGTAAATTCAAAACAAGGAAAGACAGTAAGTCCCTGGATTTGAAATAACTTGATAAAAGATTAATGCAATTGTTTCATTCTGGGGATTATTTGATGAGTATCTGATGTGACTACTGCTTTCAGTAGTCATACTTTATTACATACTTTGCTACAATTCTACTATTAGTTAGATGACTGTTTATTTCCTTATCAGGCAGGTCCAAACTTCCAAGAAGTTTTTTTTTAATGGCTAAACAAACAAGGGAGGCATTACAGACATAGGGATGCTATTCTACCCAACTGCAGTACAATTCTTCTATTCTTACTTCTCTGCCTGGTCTTGTAGCCTCTTGCTGATCCCATGGAGAAGCTGCGGACTTCCTTCCACTTTCCCTCTGACTCCACCAAAACACTACAGAAAGTGATCACAAATTTCTTTTAGTCCATCACTTGCAGCCCACTGCAGGGGGAAAAACTCAGGCGTCATTATGACACTCATGGAATAAGAATAGTGGTAAACACTCAGCAAGGCTGGGTCATTCAGTCTGCAACATATGACTAAAGTCAGAGGGGAGTGTAGTAGTATTAATGCATCACAATTTCATTAATGTTGACATAACATACATTCAGAATTATGTTACTCCTGTGGTAATAGCTCAAATGCTTCCACTACCAGAAACACTTCCAACAATATTTTATTATTTTCTTTGGACGATACATATGTGAGGTTTAATTTAATTTTTCTTCAGTTTAATGGCAGTGCTGGGTTAACATTTGGACTTGATGAACTTAGAGGTCTTTTCCAACATAAATGATTCTATGATTCTATGATTTGTCCAGTTCTACTTCTGACACTATTATTCTTTGCATATTGCTTGAATGTTGATGTTTAAGTCCTTGTTACACTGAAACAAAGGAGATCAGAGTATTGGTATTGACTGCTATTGATATTGATCAGACTATTGACTTCTCAGTGCCTTAGTATCCACCAAATTGACTGAATAGTATTAGAAACATTGCTTGAAGTAATTTATCCCATTCTGTTCCTGTGGGTTGTTCCAGAAGCACATATTGGTGAGTTCAGTCTTCAAAATCAAAATAAGTTTATTTTTCTGCTTAGGAAAACCCAAATCACAACAAAAACCTCTCCTGCTCTTTGGTCTGAAGTCAGAGGAATTGAAATATATTTAGCAGTAGCTGCATGATTTGTACTCCAAGCAAGTCCCATTTTTCAGATACCTTTTCTACCCTTTATCTGGATCCAACATAAATGATCACAGAATACCAGAATCACAGAATCAACCAGATTGGAAAAGACCTCTGAGATCATTGAGTCCAACCCACGGCCCAACATCACCCTGTCAACTAGACCATGGAATTAAGTGTCACGTCCAGTCTCTTCTTAAATACCTCCAGGGACGGTGACTCTACTTCCTCCCTGAGCAGCCCATTCCAACGTCTGATCATTCTCTCTGTATAGAAATTCTTTCTAATGTCTAACCTAAACCTCCCCTGACACAGCTTAAGACTGTGCCCTCCTGTCCTACTGCTGGTTGCCTGGGAGAAGAGACCAAGCCCCACCTCCTTTAAGGCAGTTGTAGAAAGTGATGAGGTCTACCCTGAGTCTCCTTTTCTCCA
>VYXB01007065.1:95144-106032 GCA_013397135.1 Pachyramphus minor | reverse complement strand
TGAAGGAAAAGTAAGCAGTTTCCCATGTAAACATCACAATATAATTATGTCAGGTGCAGGTGCCCCCGGCGATGGCAGTAGGGGTCTGCCAGCGCAGCCCCTGGCTGGGGGCCCCAGCGCAGGGCACGGCTGAGCCCCTCAGCCATGGGCTGGGGGGGCGAGGGCCCCGGGGAAAGCCTGGGCAAGGGAGGGCAAAACTGCCTGGCAGCCAGGGCTGAGGGAGGGGAAACACGTGAGAAACAGCCCTGCAAGCCCTGAGGGCAGAGCAGGAGGAGAGGGGGGATGAAGACACCAGAGCAGGGATGGTCCTGCGTCCCTGGAAGAGATCCAGGTGGGATAGGTGTTTCCCTGCAGACCCAGAGGGGACCCCATGCTGCAGGAGATTTATCCTGAAAGATTGCCATCCATGGGGAACACTCACACTGGAACAGGAAAGAGAATGAGGAGGAAGGAGTATCAGAGAAGACAAGGTAGAGAGGTCGGTAGTGAAGAGGTGAAGATGAACGTGGGAAGAAAGTACAATGAAGGGAAAGTGTTTCTTTTCTTTTGTATTTGTTTTTCACCATCCTACCCTATTTTTAGCTGACAGTATATTAATTTTCCCCAAGTTGAGTCTGTTTTGCCAGCAATGGAAATTGGTAAGTCTGTCTTTGTCTCAAGCCATTTTCTTTTTCGTACTTTCTCCTCCTGTACTGTTGAGGAGGGAGGAAGTGGCCGGGTGGGCACCTGGAAGCTGTCCAAGGTCAGCTCCTGCCTTCTTTTCTTTTTACATGTCATTTGCAAAAAGAGGAGAAGGACATCTCTTCTGACCTTTACTATAGGGAAAAAAAAATATATAGAAAAATCATACTCAGCTTCCACACAAAATTTCTCTAAAGCAGGACTGACTTCTGGTTTCTACACTGCTTCCTATCCTTTACGCTAGAGGATCTTTGGAGGCTGGCTGCTGAGCTGCCAGACATGTGACAGCTGGGAGCTGACAAAACCAGTGGGATTCCATCTGTCTAGATGCCCAGCTCCTAGTTCTTCTCACCTGGGGGTGGAGGACAGCTGAACTTCTTTGGTTATGGAGCTGCAGCAGTCTGAGCATGTCGCTGCTTTCTTTCACTGAATTCCTACTGAGTCAGCCTTGTATAGCTCACATGAATGCCTGTGTCCTCTTTATGCCATCACACTAAGACTGTCCTCTTTTTCAGGGGATCGAAAGAACAGCCACCACCAAAATAGCATTCTGCCAGAGGTGCTGCTTGAGCTTTTTGAGATAGGATATTCACATTGTTTGTAAGGTCATGGTACGATCTGACATCAGCAGTAACAGCAAGTAGGAAAACGATCATAGACCCTTTGAGTCATTCAGACTACAGAAGTCACATTTCTCTCTTGCTATATATTTGCATATATGTGCATATACATGTATATACATGCACATCTATAGCTATTATATATAGTGTGTGTATCTTTATGTTTAAGTATGTATATACATATATATATATATATATTTTTAGGCTTCTTTAGATAGGAAATATTTAAATGAATAACACAGAATTTGTGACTGATGAAGCATCATTAGTTTCAGTGACCTAATGGAAGATACAAATTTGATCATGGATCAAAAGTAATTACAAAAACCTGAAAGGGAAGAGAAATAGCATAAATGTGGGAGGAATCAAGCTTAGAGAACCATGTTCAGTTGGGATTGATTAGATTCAGTCTCTCAGGACAGACTGAATTTGAAAATAACAAGTCTTATTTATGATCTACCAGTAAAGAAAAAGAATATAATTACATTCAAATAGATTATTCATGTTATCCTGCATTGCATTTTTTCTCTTCCTGTGAATTACTTTCCATAAGCCATCATTCGCAATTCAGAGTTCTTAGAAAAATGTTTATATTAACGGCCATTTTAGCAAATTTGGCAGGGTTTTTTTCTGATAAAGAAGACACTATTGAGCTCTATAACAATTTAAATAAACCTTTGTGGGTGCATACAGTTATTTAGCTTCACGTTTATTAGTCATAAATGATTAGTGTTATTTTATTCAACCTTTTAACTAACAGACTATTCTGAATGTAAACAGAAAAAGAATGCAATGTAGAAATACCCCTTATATTTACTTTTAAATTATACTGACCTCAATAATCTAGATAGCGGAGGAAAAACAGTTCCTCAAAGTATATTTACATGGAAATATAGCTGTTATAGTAATATTTTCTGTACTCTCCATTATTAGTATCCTGTATATAACAAATTCTGAAACCTCAGGTGAGTAAAATTTGTGGATTAATGCATTTAGCCTTTTTTTTATTTAACCCGGGATTTTTTTTGGTGAAACTGGAAGAGGAAAAGTCTGTGTTCTTGTTTTCCAATTCTTAATCCATATGTTCAATTGAAAATTATTAAAATACTATTTTAGTATTTATAGAAGATACTACAACTGTCAAAAAATCTACATTTTTAGCCACTGATTTCCCTTTATCTGACAGCTTGAATTCTCTTACAACTGTCAAATCAGACAAATGCCCTTTCTCAGTACCTTTAAATATTTTACGCATTACAGATTTGGGCTTAAAATCTTTTGTTCTAGTTTCCATCTGATGTCACTTTGGAATGAAGAAAGGCAACCTGAATGTGAAATTTGTAATACAACCTGAATGCTATACCTGTGGGACTCAAACAGTTAAGACAAGCTGGCACTTCTGCCACGTTGTATTCAAAGGTACTGAAAGGGTTGCACTGAGTCACTACTTCTACCATTTTAAAAGTCTTTATTATTGGCTGATTGTGCTCTCGGACATGTAATAAGAAAACATTTTTCAAACAGTTCTAATAAACAGCTATCTATTAGGAATTAGTTGTTAAGTAGTGCAGTCATGTCACTTAAATTGAAGTACACATTGTGTAGTCTCTAAGAGGTAAACCAAAATATCATGTTACCAGTTTAAAAATGTATGTTTTTTTTTCCTATTCAGAAGTTTTTGATGTGATAATGAAAGATAAATCTAACAATTTAAAAAAAAAAAATTGTGGCAGATGTAATTGTTTGTAATCATCAGTGTGGATTGAAATATATCTGAATTTTTCTATTTGAGAGTTATTGAAAATATAGATCAAACTTTGTAGTAAATACATATAGTGTTTTACTTTATGAAATTAATGGCAAAGCAAATTATGACCGTGTCTCTTGGACACATCTAGTCAGGATTTAACAGTAGTACAGGGTTAGGTAAAGAAAACTGATGTTGTTGTAATATATTGAAATTTCACTCTGACTCACCTACAGAACTACATTGCTTTTAATTTTAACATTTTAGAAACTATTTCAGTTATGATTTTTACCAAGCAACAGGCAAGAATGATCTACAGTTGCATGCTGTACAAAACTGTCTGTAGGTAGTGTTTATCAGAAGCATACCTGTCCAGCTCTTGCATTTTCACAGACAAAAGTATCGTAGAATACAGCAAATTGTGGAGCATTGTCATTAACATCCAAAATTCTTACATAAACGGGAACACGAGTAGTATCTTTGGGGTTGTCTGGCAGCAGAAGAGAGAAGAAAAAAGATTATTTTCTTACTAAGAATTTTCTGTTTTCTTCCAAATTTCTTGAGCAATATTCTTGCAAGATTAGGTTTGAATCTGGTCAATATTTAGCATACAAACTGGCAACATGTAAGAATTTAGTCTTCTGAAAAATAAGGAAATTATTTGTTTAGAGTAAATAAAGTATTAGTATCTAGTGAGCAATTAAGATTTTACATGAAGATAGGGGCTGCAAATGTTAATCTATTCAAATTTAGTATATTAAATTGTGCCCCTACTATCATAACAAAGTTGATTATTTGGTGGCTTAAGGTTTTATAAGGTTTTGATCTTTAATTTTAAAATTATTTGTGTTCTGGTTTATTTTGCAGAGAGAAGACATTACTGACTTTATGCATTATGTTGGGCTTTGCTGGGATACAGTTAATGTAGTCGATTACACACATATATATTTTGAACATTTTTCAAGCTTGATTTTCCTCTCTTGTGTCTAACGATATTCCAACAAAACAGATAAAAGTAACCCCCTAAAAGAATCTGCAACAGAATTCATTAAAATATTTAAAATGTTTAAATTTCCTTAAAAAATATAAAGGTAGGTTTTCAGACATCAAGTTAAGAAACAAGAACAGTAACCTCCCCCTTGCCAAACGCCAAAACGCTATTACTATTTAGAGTGCTCATTTATTGGTATGGGTTAGTTCAGGAATACAAGTGTCCCTGTTCTCAGTATGCCATACCAATAATATGAAATAATGCCTGGGTGTAAAAAAGTGCAGCTGTTTCTTGGAATTCTGCTGGATGGTAGCTAAATACTATGTGAGTTTGCAACATTAATGGAATGGGATAAGTAACAACAGTGAGAGATAATTACAAATTACTGATTCCTCCCCTCCCCCCTTTTATTCTGCTTCAAATAAAACAGTAAACATTTAGTAGCAGTTGGAATTACATTCATTTGTTATCAGTAACACCTTTGCTAAAGAGTATGATGAGGATCTTTTTACATCCTGAATTGTTTAAAATGCCAGGTTTAGGACACAGTTTTCATGGCCTTTTGCATGTTTGTACTAACTTGTCAAATAATTTTCTAATCTTAACACTGCTTTCTCATTTTGTAATGGGTAAAATTTGTAAAGATTTAAAGACCTAAATCTCTCCCTTAACTTCTTTCTCCAAAACTAACACACCTCTTTGGAGAATGCTAGCTACTCCCAATATGTCCAAATGTAAATCTGCTCTAAATTTCTTGACAAGGAAATAAGTTGAGCACTGGGATATAATTATACAAGGAGGCAAAGTTTTTTCATTATATAAATCTGAAAAGTATTTGCACAGCATTGGACGGCACTCTGAAGGATTGAAAGCTCAGGCCAATTCATTGGCCACCGCAAAAAAAGCAGTGAGGAAACAGCTATTGTTAGCTTCCCACAATTTGCTTTTCCAGAACATCTAGTAGAAAGGGGCAACAGGCAAGGAAGGGAGGGGTTTTTTTCCTCACAAAGTCACAGGTGTAACTTACAAGCTTAGGAAAACTGAAAGGAAAAAGAAAAACCAAATTGACTTACTGATCTCAGATGCTATAACACTAAGATTGTGCCACTGTGATATTTCACGGTCAAGTGGCTTAGAAGTATAGATGGACCCATTTCCAGAATGAATGTTAAATATCCTGTCAAGGTCAGTATGACGATCCAAAGAAAACCTAAATATGATAAAGAAAAAAAAAGTGTTGTCAAAGTTATAGAAAATGGAAGAAAGTATATATTTCACAAGTCAGTTCAGATTTTATGTTCTATATGTTACATTACAAAGCTTAGTTTTGAAATGACACATATTTAGTTTCTATAAACAGTTCTGAAAATTCTCAATGTTAGCTCCATAGAATAAGGAATGAAAATTGGAAGAATTGCAAAAATATGATGCAATAGTTTAATATTTGAGAGTCAAAGCTTTTACAGACATATGAGAATCATAAAAAAAAAAAAAAAGGTCAGGATTTCAATATAATAATTAAAGAATTATTTTAATCTTGAAAGGAAAGTTGTCTTTGATATACTGTTTTTTTCAGGCCGAGACTGACAGTAATTTATGAGCTTTTCAAAAGTATTGCTATAAGTTTAGCTTCTACACTTCAGGATATAATAATTCACTAGACATCAACTTAGAAAAATCTGTGTGCAGAACTTTAGCGAAGGGACATTAAAGGACCTTCTATATTGCTATAGTTGTTATACTTCTGCAGGCAAAACATCTCCTAACATAATATGCCAGTGTCAAACTAGTATCAGAAAATTGCTCTTTCCTCCATTTTTTTTCCTACTATTTTGATTAGGATTTTTCCTTACTGCTTTCGATTAGGATTGAACCTTTGATGTGGAATTCATTGTAGGATTTTGCCAAATACAGATCATTTATCAGTATATGTGGCAGAATTGGATCAAATTTTTTTTAAAAGTTAGCTAGTTCCATTGTACAGTGCAATAGAAACAGTTGTTCATGTTTTTATAAAATTTTATGAGTGATGTAAACACTTCATCAAGTGAATCTGTTTTCATTTACAATATTTATCTAAATTGAGCCAAATTAAAAAAAATGCTGTGATATGAAAATAATATTTATACCATTTCGGTGGATATTGTTTGCTTACTCTACCAGACACAATAGAAGTGAATATGTCAAATAAACAACTAAAACTGTAATAAACAAGTCAACACCAAAATGAATACAAAAACAAAACAAAAAAAAATTAGAACAGTCAAAGAAGACTTCTGAAAGTACAATAAAAACTTGCTCTAATTATTTTTTTTTACTGCTAGCTTACTATAATAACAGTTAGAATGAAATAAAAATCCGCTATTTTGTAGAGAAATTATATTTAAGACTATTTAGCTTATATGATAAGCATTTCATTGAACTTCATCTGTGGTATTAATTTTATTGAAGACAAGAACTCATATTATGAGCACTCTACCTAACAGTTTTTCAATAGGCAATAATCACTTCTCTAGCTAACAAGATCTACTCTACATTGTTTCATTAAAACATGAGATAAGCACATACTTTTACCCCATCATATTACTTCTAATGGCTTTCAAATGGTACCAAAATGATTATTTCCAGAAAATACCTTAATATTCATTGAACAGAAATAGAACATATTCCAAAAGGAAGCTACTTGCACTCAATTTACAGGAAGCCTAAATTACATGTAGTTTTAATAAAGAGAAATTAGTGTTTAAAATAAACAGATAAACAGAAAAAAAACCCCAAGTCCAAAACCTGAATCAATTCCACATCCGAATATTTGATTTTTTTTAATAACCATGTTAAAGTATTATACTGCCTTAATTTCAACATATGCCAAACTTCAGACTACATTAGTTTAAGTGTTAGCTGTTCACTTCTGGGGTAAATATATTGCACTTTGTATTTGGTATTGATCTTATAAGAAATATAAGAATCATATAAGAAATAAAAGCTTGTAAAACCTTATCCTAGGTAGTTATTGTTTGAATGAATATACAAGGTTGCTTTGAAAGTTGAGGAACAGAACAAAGGCCATTCAAATTATTTTAAAGTTCTTGTTTTCAAATAGATAACATTAAATGAAAGATGAAATTACTATAGTATGAATAGCAATATCAAATATATGTTTGATTTTTTTTCTTCAAGAGAACTAAATCTAGGTTCAGAGTTCCCTTTCAACTTTTTAGAAATTTCTTTGCTCTTGTAACTGTTGGTTTTCTCCACCTTCCTCTTCTAAATTATTTCCAATGGGAGAATAACAAAAATCAACAGGATGTAAAAAAAAATTATATAAAATAATCTTTAGCTTACTAGTCTGTGTAAATAATAGTGGTGAGGGAAATGCCTACAACAGTTCTTCAGTTAAAGTTGCATCAGATACAAAATGAGCAAAATCTCCAAGTTGGTTCTTTTTCAGTCACAATTAAAATAGTATAATTACTAAAACTGGAAGTTGTCTCATGTAATTAGAATAGATAAAGTTGCAGTGTGAGGTTATTTATATATTCTTAAATTTTAGGGGTGTGCTGTTGTGTCTAATCTTTTCCATATACATGAATCACCATAGGAGAAAATAAGATTCATTTTCACTTTCTAATCCACCTGGGCTTTATGAAGAAATATGTGGCAATTGACTACAAAGTCAGTAAACAAGGTTCTTTTGTCTAAATGTAAATTTGGTACTTTTTTTTGGTATTTCAGACAGCATATATTCAACTTGGAATGCGTTGTCTTACATTTTTCTTAAAGCTTAAGTGTTACAGAAAAATGAACTAATACCCTCCCCCCAAATATAATTTATACATACTCTTGTGTGCAAGTGAATGGCTGTTCCATGATGTGTTTGGAGGTTTACAGATTAACATCATTCTCAGTTCTGTCTATCTATGGCACACTAATAAATAACAGAAAAAACACTACCACCTTATTCCTGTGAATAATGTGTACGTGAAGTGTACACATGAATGTGTACATGAGTCTGAAGTATTACCTTATTGGACTTGAGGCTGAATCAGGATCCCTTGCCATTACCGTTCCTATTATTGTCCCCAACTCAATATCTTCATGCACCTCAAAAAGGTAAGAAGATCTGCTGAAAATGGGAGGTTCATCTACATCTTCTACAGAAATTTTGACAATAGTTGTATCTTTGAAAGGCCCAAGATAATAGAAACGTGGATCCACATGGGTGTTTTCAGCTTCTACTTTCAAAGTATAAAGTCGTCTTGTCTCATAATCCAGTGGCTAAAATAAAAATTGTCACAAAGTTTATTAAGTTACATTTATATGTTGACAGATATACCTATCCACATTATGGAAACTGAAGAGGACTCCAGCCTTATCAGATACTGCCTGCATTGTGGGAACACAAACACAATTCAAATTTTCCCCACCACAGGAATTACTTTGTCTAGTACAAAATTTCCATGGTTTTTAGAGGAAACGTCTCTTCCTAAACATTAGTTGAATTATCTCAGCAATGACAAAAAGATTTTCAGTGCAAATAAACCAGTTATTTAGGGAACTTTGTAGGTCTTTCACAAGAACCAGGATTTGAAACAATCACAGAAGCATTTAAAATACTTGAAATACAGAGTGGAGATAGCTACATTTCAGAACAAGGTACTTAACACTAATATTTCTCGGGAAATACTGTAAACACTTGGATAATTAAAATGGCCAGAGTATTCTTATTGTCAGACCTACGTAGCTGGTCTTAAACATCAGGACTGTTTCAGGTGTCTTTTAAAGAAGGTGTGTGTCTCAAAGCTCGCTAGACATAGAGAAACAGTAAGAGTTTAATCTTGTTCCTTTTCATTTAATTTAATGAATCCAACATCAGAGTTTTTTTGCAAAATAGAGTTGACATTTTTGTCAGCAGTTCCTTTTTAAAATGGAAGGAGGAACATCTCAGGGTTATAATTAGAAATCATTTTGGGTAGAAAAGAATTCTATTCCTTCAAATTTTTCTAGCTGTCATAGATGAAAAATGTTAGCTAATTAATGATTCTGAGGAAATGAGCAAGATGAGAATTTACCTTGCTGACACAATGAAGACTTCATTAACTCCCACAAAATCTCAGAGAGATATAGAACTAGTGGTTTTCATTCATCAAAATGAGTTGTTGAAGACTTATTTTTCTTCTGCCTAACTGCTTTTAAATACTAATTAATGTTCACAAAAGATGCAAAGTGACAGATTAGATATTTAAATACACTATTCAAGAGCAGAAAGATGCAGTCCAGTAAAAGAATGAGTTTCTTCACTGCCTCAGACTTGTTTTAAAAAAGTAGTTAGAGCAGATGGGAGAATATCTATGAATACAATTGAAAAATGCAACACAGTGCTACTATTTAAGCTAGATCTGAGTCTACTGGTGTGTTTATAAAGTGCAGCATGCTGCTGCTAACAGATGATGGTTTCAAGCCTAGAAACAAAGGAAAAATGCTAGTCCTGCCTTATTCTAATTAACTGGCTTAGTTTGCCAGAATGTGCATGATGAATATGTAAACTTGCTACTATAACATACACATACAGTTTGGACATCTCTTCCACCTACACTGGATATGAAATCTGTGGATTAAACAGATATTCCAACACAGCAACAGTAATGAACTAAACTGTTGCCCAAATATATGAAATTGTAGCAAATCAATTATTTAGTCTGTGACAAGTTCTATAGGGAAAATTGTATAGAAAAACTTCTTTTACAGCAGATGTTAAAATCAGACTTAATAACTTAAGGGCTTAGTAAAGGAACACCAGCTATTTTTTGTTATTCACCACTGAAAACAGAAATTACAATCAACAAGGATAAATAATAGTAATAAAACTCCAGAATATTTCACTAAATCAATGAACTCAGCATTCTCATCTTCTTCCTTGCTAGTTAATTTTGTCTATGATTTTCCATAAACTACTTATTCATCAATAGGAGAAAGCATCCTGAAAAACGCATATTCTGTCAGACTTAATGACAAAATCAGAAGATCTTGTTCATCAGTATTTATTAGTGACATTTTTGGAACTGCTGTATTATAACTATTGAATTTTTTTATGCTTCATTCTGCTACTGGAATGTTTTTTAAGACTCTATTAATTCAATGTAATAGTAGACCCCAAACTTTGTATTGTCATTCTTTCCCAGGTAAACTACTACACTGACTATGAACACAGAAGAACATAGAGATTAAAGAGGAACACTCTCTTGTCTTCACAGAATTTATCTTTTCCTTGGTCGCCATTATCAAGAGAGGTGGAATCATAGAATCATAGAATCATAGAATCCATTGGGTTGGAAAAGACCTCAGAGATCACCAAGTCCAACCCTTGGTCCAACTCCAATCCTTTTACTAGATCATGGCACTCAGTGCCATGTCCAATCTCAGTTTAAAAACCTCCAGGGACAGTGAATCCACCACCTCCCTGGGCAGGCCGTTCCAATGGCTGACCACTCTCTCTGCAAAGAATTTCTTTCTAATCTCCAGCCTAAATTTCCCCTGGCAGAGCTTAAGCCTGTCCCCCTTGTCCTATTGCTAACTGCCTGGGAGAAGAGATCAATCCCCACCTGGCTATAACTTCCCTTCAGGTAGTTCTAGAGAGTGATGAGGTCACCTCTAAGCCTCCTCTTCTCCAGACTAAACAACCCCAGCTCTCTCAGCCTCTCCCCACAGGTCTTATGTTCCAGTCCCTTCACCAGTCTTGTTGCCCTTCTCTGGACCCGCTCCAGCACTTCAATATCTTTCCTGAACTGAGGGGCCCAGAACTGAACACAATACTCCAGGTGTGGCCTCACCAATGCAGAGTACAGGGGA
>VYXB01007065.1:68526-95052 GCA_013397135.1 Pachyramphus minor | reverse complement strand
CTTGGTGTCATCAGCAAATTTGCTGATGATGGTCTCAATCCCCTCATCTAAATCATCAATAAAAATGTTAAACAGGACTGGACCCAACACTGATCCCTGGGGGACACCACCAGTGACCAGCCGCCAGCCAGATGCAGCTCCGTTCACCAGCACTCTCTGGGCCCGGCCCTCCAGCCAGTTCTTAACCCAGCACAGAGTACACTTGTCCAAGCCATTGGCTTCCAGCTTTTTCAGGAGTATATTATGGGAGACAGTGTCAAAGGCTTTGCTGAAGTCTAGATATAGTGGAGATATATTTTATATCCCTGTTTAATTCATTATTTTATGCTCAAGGACATTAGTTTGAAAAGCTAATAAGAACAGTGCTTTATCATAGAAATGACACCTGAACTCTTTCGAAGCACATCTCAAAAGCCCAGAGACAAGGACCAAGTGATTTCTGGAAGAGAATTTGTTGAGGAGCAGGAGAGTGGCATTTCTAATTGTGAGATAAGCACTTAGAAGATAAGCATCTGCAAGTGCCCTGACAATGCAAGACAGAGGACAGAACTAAAGCTAGCTCTGAAAGAGGAACACCATCATTCTGTACATGCTACTCATGTGGTAACCATCTGATATGCTAGAAACAGCAACTTGAGCTTGCAACTCAACTTTCATGAGTGTGTTTGTGTTCTGGCATACATTGGTCACCCAAGGAGATCCGAATCTCACAGACAAGGAAAACCTATGTCTCCAAGTAGTAAGTGAATTGCTGATTGCTTGCTGAACAAAATAGTTTATATGATCATGAAAGAAGTCTATGTTTGAAATAACAGAGATAATTAGTGCTAACACATTGGGGCTGGTCTCTTTTTTCATACTTTACTGGCAACAATGCTTTACACCTGTGCTACATCTCAGCTAGAGTTACCAACTTTTATTTCCAGTTCATCTTAAAAGGAAATACAACTGTTCAGTCAGTGATTGAGGATGCTTGCAGATGTCAAGCAGTTAGCCCTTCATCAAATGATCTAAGCAATGAACATTTTTGATATAACATTGACATGAAAATCATTTAGTGAATGCTGTTAATAGACACCTTTCGCACAATTATGATGCCTTCCTGCGTGTCCTTCTGTGTCACAATATCAAACATGTCGGTCCCATCACCATCGATAATTCTGTACTCTACTTCTGCATTTTTTCCAGTGTCTGCATCTGTGGCTTTAACACTGCCAATGGCTGTCCCAACTGGGGAGGATTCGGGAACACGGAGATGGACGGTGCCTATGAAAGAGACAAAGAGCCACTCAGGCCATACACAAGCAAGTACACATGCATTAAGTAACATTGTGTCACACAGTAGCTGATAACATCTTTTATTCTAGACACCTTGCCATTTAATACCAAGCAGAGGAGCAAAATCTGAGGCACAGAACTATGCAGAAGAAAGCTTTAGATAGAAGACTGCAAACAAAATTGTAGAAAAAACAAATTCATAGAAAAATAGGCTTGAGAAAGACCTATCTATCTCAAAGAATCTGTACTTCTCTTACCCTTCTTTTTCTTTCTTTCCTGAAACATCACGTAGAAAGACTGCTTTGTGTTCTTGTCAGGTTTCACGCTACTTTTTTCCCTTTAATAGCTAATCTTTGGAATACATTTTACATCTATTTTATTGTGGAAGCAATACAAAGAACAAAATTCCTTGACTTCACTGGTCAATTCTAAGCAACAGACTGACATTTCAGCTTTCAAAATTAGACAGATATCATAATAAATAAATTTGAGTAACATATTAATGCAGGGGTAGGCTTTTGAAAATCCACAAGCAGGTGTGCCTATACTTGTTAAATCAGTTAATTCATATTTAAATGGGCTTATGAACATTGCATTTTTAGGGTTTTGCTACTTTTCTTGGCTCAGTTGTATCCCTTTATTGTGGTGTCATACAGCTGATAAAGCACATAGGAATAAAACTGTCATCATTCAGACGTGTTGTAGTAAATTGAAATAAACATCTTACCATATATTTTAGTATTCTATGTCCTAAGTTTAGAGTGAAAACTGTAAATAAGGTTTGAGATATTTGGTCCCATCTGTCAGAACACATGTTAGAAAAACGTGGGGGACAGAATGCATTGTGAAGAATTCTCAGAAAAAGATTTTAAAATTAATGCAGATACAGTTGTCATTTTAAAGATGAAAGTGAAGTCATCAAATCTCTATTGAAAAACATTTTCTTCCATGGCCTTAGTTAAGTTTTCCAAGATTTGCTGTTCTACTTAGGGACTACCTAAATTGAGTGAGTTAGAAATATAGTTCAGTTGATAATAGCAATAAAAGTGGAAGTGGCGAAGCCCAGCAAGTACAACAGGAAAAAACTGAACAACCTACCCAAAAAGCAGCACATTGTCATAAATAAGCAGTACAAAAAAGTCCATAAAGGTAGTTAGTTTTGTGCAAGAAGAAGAATCAAGAAGAATCATGAGGAGAGAGCAGTGGCAAAGCTGTATGAGAAAGCCACTGGCAACATGATTTTATCGTATCTTCAGGAAAGCAAAGGTGAGGATTATTGGTGTATTACAAGCCAGCTACAGAGTGACACTCAGTGAAAAAAACCCCATTATTCATCAGGTCATTTGAGACTTTTTCTGCTTCTACAGAGCTAATTTACAGAGCTAATTTTTTTGTGTTCTATTATTACGTTACCACTTGAGAAGCCTAAAAACACCCCCCAAAATTAAAAAATAAATACATTCAAATTAGTTTGCAAATAAATTTTGAATGAAAAATACTGACTTTTAATCTCTTTATATAATTTTAATTAGGCAGCTTTTAATATGAAACTGACATATAGCAGTAGAATTAATACTTTATAGCCATGTACACTCCACATTGTATTTGCATGTATTTATTTTTGCTCAGTTACGTTTTGGTGTTTAATTGAGTGATTTATCCTGCATTTGCTCTAACGTTTTTATTACCTTTATTGAATACCCAAATCTACTTGCTACATTAGTAGAGAATCTCGCTACTAATCATCTAATGCTTAAAAAAAAAAAAAAAGAAATAAAAATGGCCTCAGCCCCCATTAATATTTAATCAGTACTACATGAGACTATAGTGAAAGACTGTTGGGGCTTTTTTTTCAGTTAATATTCATAAGCTATAATTATTTTTATGGAGTGTGAACTATTTCCCACTTTTTTTTCTGGAGTGCTTAAAACTACATCCCTAAGCTATGCCTTGTGGACATTACTTTGACTCCCAGTGCAATACCCAAGTCATTAATTTAGTCTACAAAGTGGTAAGAGCTCATATCTTGAATTGCTAATAAGGTAACGGAAACAGAGAGTGAAAATAACCAGCAATAATCTGAAGGATAATTTTTAATCTAACCTATCCACTTATAGAAATCTCCACCATAGTATGAGACACTTCATTTTGTTATTTATGTTACTGGAGACATTTAATGCATTGACTAAGTATAGGGTGCAGTGCAGCTTTACACACTGTCTCAGAACACAAATTATACTGAACTGGAATTATGCTTGCAAAACTCTGCTGTCAATCTTATTTCTCCCTTCTCAGGGAAAGTAGTTTACTGTTTGCATTTACTTCAGTGGGTGATTTTTTTCCAATTGTCTGTCAGGAAAAGAAATGGGAGGATCAAGGAAAGGAAAACTTTTCCATATACTAAGGAGAGAGAAAATCAGCTGAAAGATTAAAGTCTACACACTTTGGACTGCAAATATGTCATTCAATCATAAAGAATGAAAAAGCAATCTTATTTTTTTGTTTACTCTTCTTCTGATTCAGTCTTGAATAAGCATATAATGTAAATATTTTTATAGAGTACTAAGGCTATAGTCTCACAGGAGAAATGAGCTGCCATAATATAGTTGCATTGAGTTTCAGTCAGACTCAGGCTTCTAAGACCATAAATCACTTTTTCCCTTTATCATTGGTCAACACTATCTCCTTACTTCTGAGAACACTTCAAAATATTACAGTTGAAACAGAGATCCAGTGTCTGAGGTCTTTGATGTCCTTTCTGCAACGTTGTGAAAAAGTTTTCAATTTTATCATGCTTCCTCAGAAGAAGAGCCACTGCTCCCTGTATGGTTCTTAGCATATCTTTAGGAAGAGAAAAATATTCTGAAGAACCCTTGCTCCATAGTCTAAACAACAGAGGAATCCGTGCCTCTTTTTTTTTTTTAAAAGTATGATAAAATGTAATATTATTTAATATTATTTTCTTGTGAGAGACATTTAAGCTGGTTTGAAACATTTTATTGAAACATATAGCTATAACATGCTGAGTCCTGTGAAAACAAAATGGGCGTTTTAATACTCTTCCTGGTAATTCATAAATCTGATATGAACATTATTGTCTCATGAATCTATTGCATCTGGATTTTTATTAATGGAACAGAATAAAAATAATTTAATTTAATCAGTTTCAATTCCAGTAGTCTCATGAAACTCTGTTAAAATCATGAATCATTATAATGTCTATTTGCATTTTGAGATTAAATATAATGATTTTTTAAAAAAGTCAATAGCTATTTTTACTTTTATATATATCTAGTAAAATGAGTCATCTTTATAAATGTTTTAGTTTTCATTTCCAGTGAAATATACATTTATATCTAGCAAAGAAATTAGCAGAGAGAAAATAAAGAGAAAAATAACAAAAAAGCTCATAACAAGTAAGACTAAAAGTTTTTTAAAGCAAAGGATTAACCTGATTTAACCTGACATTAAAGAAAAATGCAGAGATACTACATCAAGTCCTCATCTGACTCAACTATGATCTTGGACTTCCAGATAAATCATGTAAAAATGGTCTAGAAAGTTGATTCAATCATTTTAACTTCTAATTTTACACACTGTTTAAGAAAGAAGAAAAAGAAAAGAATATGCATGTTTGAAGGTTATATGCTGTCTTAAATTTAACTGTTAAAATTTTCTTTTTTATAAGGCTTTAAAATGACACCTCAATATGTCCAGAGAGGAGCAATACAGCACTCTTCACCTACACAATGATGGAAACACCATAATCTTCTATATACAAATGGAAATTGCAAAAATAATAAATAAATAGAAAAGTTATGCCTAGAATACATAAAATGATAAATTAACAACAAGGTCTGTCCAGAACAAGACCCCTATGGAAATGGACAAATTCTATTTACTTGATTGTTCCTGATTTTTTTTGCGTGTGTATATGAAATCACATGCTGATAAACGTCTTAGCTAAAACCATATATATTAACTGCAATATTAAATTGAACAAAATAATGTCCTCCATTTTTGCCATAACGAGCATCATTTGAAGTTGATTCTGTCATTTTGATCCTAAAGAGTGCATCTGTAACTACCGGATTCAGTAGAATTATACAGAAGAAAAAATGTCTGGTGAGAATACTCTAAATCTTCTCTGTATTAAATAACTTCAAATCAGCTTTCAAATATTACAACTTTAATTAATACAAAAGGCTTCAAATGCATTTACAATATTTAGCCTTTACAAGTTTGATGTTACAAAAATTAATATTTCTATATTAGATAGAGACAGAATATTTTTATGTTTTAGTTTGAGGATACAAAGTCTTGATAGCTGTACTATCAGAAGGTAAAAAGCATTATAAAAAGCTTCACTAAACTTAAGCTTTAAAAATGACCAAAAAAAGTTAAATGTTATTTACTTTACTTTTGGAAATTTTCTATTAGGTTTTGTAGCGCTGCAGCTGAAAAGGTACAAATCTGTTTGATTCCCTTCAAGTAATTTCTTTTCCATGGTCTTCATGATTAAATATTTAAGTAGATACTACAATTCAAACATTTCTGCATATCTAGAATTACTACATGTTTTATTCTCCAGTGGGGGAGTGTGTGGGATTTAAGCAATAGGTAAAGAAAGAGAAAAACATTGCCCTAATGCTCTTATGAGTCCATGAGACCATCCCTTCACATACTACTGGGAAGTATTCAAGGTTTGCTGCAGTTATATTTGACCATGTAACTGTTTTCTAACTAACAAATGCTGTAACATTTAATATACTGCTTTAATAATCATAATCAGTACATAAGCCTTTTGTTTATGTGTGTCCCATAATCTAGGTTTACCCTAAATTAAACCAGATGGTGACTGCTTAACTCTTACAGTACAAGGCAACTGTTAAATGCAGCTTACTCTGGGGGAATCGAGGTGGATTGTCGTTGACATCAGTCAAAGTGATGTTCACGGTGGTGGTCCCTGATAATCCACCCATCTGGCCTCCCATGTCTTTTGCCTGGATAACTACTTGGTACTGCTCTCTGTTCTCTCTGTTCATGTTGGGCAAAGCAGTCCTGATGATGCCTAAAATAAATAAAGAATTAAAAATAAAATTGTTAATAATATCTTTATGTTTCATGTGCAGCAATCTGCTGCATATTTTTTTTTTATTATTAGTTTGAAATCTACCTCTAAAATGTTCATTTACTATTTCAAAGTACAAATTTCAAATTCCCATCCACAAGTTTTATAATAGTCTTTTTGTAACAGTCTTTAGTACAGGCTATCTCTTGGTTGAAGACTTAGTTCTACATCTCAGCTCCCTTTCCCGTTTCATGCTAAAAACTATTCAAGGTATTTATGCACAAGGTTTATGAGTAGAAAGAAGAACTTTTATTAATCCAAGTAGAACGACTAAGAAAAAAAGAACATTTTCTAGGTGCAAACCTTTATTCTTGCCTATATCGGAAATGCTGTTACTTAGTTCTTAAATTATCAATAGTACCACTGTAAAAATATTTATACTTCATAGTGTCAGCTGTAATAACTCAGAGTTTTTATATTTATTACAGAAATTACATATTATGAAAAAACTCCAAGCAATAATATTCTGTTATGTTTTTTTATGTGGTCTGCGACCTTTTAAATGAAAGAAAAAGGTTAAAGTTTATGGTAAATGAAAATAATGAAAATTTTCCTGACCTGTTTCTGGTTCCACAGAGAAATATGGCTGTCCTTGAAGTATGCTGTAAATTATTCTGGCACTGTTTCCATATGAAGGGTCATCAGCATCGGTTGCTGTAACTTGTACCACAGAAGTACCTTAAACATTCAAAGTTAACTTAGTTTCACATGGCACTAGATGGAGGTCTAAGAGCATCAATTTCCATTCCAACAGACACCAAAGAGAATTTCAGCAATGTCAGCTGGATTTCCCAAATGTATTTGTGATCTTATAGCCAACTCCAGGTACATTCTTCCCTATTTCAGGGTCTCCTACACAAATTGAATCTAAAGTTCCCTAATCTCCCAAGTGTAATTAGGATTTAATTAGCAAATGTAAACAATAGATATGGTTGAGTTCTTACCTTTACCCAGCTACAATAATTTAAAGTACTCACATTCTTCAGAAGACATTTGGTTTTATTACACTAATTTTTCCAGGTTTGTAGTGGCTGGTAGTGGTGCGGTTTTTTTGTTTGGTTGGTTGGTGTTTTGTTTTGTTTTGTTTTTTTTAATTATTATTATTTGTTTGTTTGATTTGTGTGTTTGTTGGGTTTTTTTTTTGTTTGTTTGTGTTTTTTTTGGGGGGGGTGGTGTTTTTGTTTTTTTTTGGGGGGGGCGGGTGTTTTTGTTTGTTTGGTTGATTGGTTTTGGTTTTCCTTTTCCTTTTGTTTTTGTTTTGTTATGTTGAATGATATCAAGATGATATGAAATTACACATGCAGGAACATGACAGAAAAAGATGATTAAATAGTTCATTGGAACTTGTGAAAAACAAGTCATCAGTTCTCCCTGCTTTCTAAGCGTTATTATAAAGATAGACTACCAGAAGAAATATTGCCATATGAACTTTGAAATCTGATGGTTATTTAGACTACAGAAAATTAAAAACATAGGAAACAATTGAAAAAAGCAAGGAAAAAAAATCATCACACACATGTGACTGGTTAGCCATAGGCTAATCTGAGGATCAGAAGACATTAAAGCTTATTTCTCCTTTTAACCCAATTCTTTCAAAATTCTTTTCTCCACCAAACACTGCCAAATACTACAAAATAAAGCATCTGTAAATATAAGACCCTTATCACAGCTATTTATTCCCTTTCACCGTTTGACTATACTACATATTTATTCCAATATACCTAAAATGGCAATGCTAAGCTTCCTCCATTTATTTGGTATTTCATGACATGATGACAAATCTGCTGTTTCTGAGTAAATTGTTCAATCATAGCACCAATATCAAGGGAAGGAGAATGTGCCTAACTGTTGAAACACAGATAAGTTCTCAGACATGTTCGGTTTTCAACTGCTAGAGAACAGAAATACTTGTTTCAGTGAGTACCTAAAACTATTTGCATTTCGTAAAGAAGGCAAAATAGGCAGATTCCTGGTTATATTATTCCATATTAAAATGGAATGAATCACAGATTTAACAGAACAAAGTCCCAAACACAAAATAAAATTTAAAAAAGATGAACATTGCTACATAAATATAATGAAAATAAAATAAAAGTTATGAGCAGTTTTTACTGTGTTAATGATTGCTTTAGTGAGCATCTAGACAATGGCTGAACTCGAAAATCTGAGTATCTTTTAAGGATAAGAATACAGGAGTGATAGATCTGTCCTAAAAGCTTTGTCTCTTTATGATTCACAAGTGTCTTATACCTTCAGCCACACTGGACTCCATTTGTAGATATCTGTCTATATAACTGTTCCATTAAAATATACAGAGGCATTTTCATTGAATATATTTAAGTTCTGAGGAGTGTTGCCCTGATTCTGAAATGCACTTTTTGGACCGTCCTACTATGTAGCAATCTGCAGTGCTAGAATGTATACTTGCTCCTAAAGAATATTTTCTCCGAAATAGCAAAGATGTGTAAAAGAAAGATATGAAAAATCACGTTCAGTATCTGAAATAATTCAAGTTAAAAAAAAAAACGGGTAAAAACAAATCAAACCACAGAGTACATTAACCAGTATGGGATTATCCAAGTAAACTTTACAACTTCTCCATGTTATATACATAAAAACACAAAAATGTCTCAACAGCACAATCAATGCATTAATCAGAAATACATTACAAACCCATGAAAGGCAATATTTTGTCTCTGGTACATGTAACTGCATCATTTCTTGTTTCTGATTTTCACATTTCCTTCATATGTTCAAAACTAGAAGTATTCATGAATAGGTCAGCCGTATGAGATTTTTATTTCATGTTAGTTTAAAAAAACATGGAGAATCAACTTTGAAGGATAATTCGGAAGAAAACTAAAAAAACGTTTCATCATAGCTCTAAAATATAATCATTCCAGTTGAAATGTAATAATATGTATGCATCTAATAGTTATTGATGCCTTAGTTATGAGTGTCACAATAAATGTATAATAATTAATAGTATTTTAATACACATGCACATGAAACAGAACAAATCGTATCATCTATTCTTCTCTCTAGTTGCAACGAGCATGGCTGCATATATACACCTAATAAAATCTACCAGACGCTTCTGAAAACTGTAGATTTGAATCTGTTTCCTTTACAGTCTGCGGGAATAGACTTGTGCTCCTACTTTTATCATTGTGACACAATGCAATTTACTTGGAGGGATGTGCTCCGGAGAGCGTGCACCTCCTTACCCAGAAGCAGTAAGGATGATCTGTACCTTTTAACGTTATCTCAATTCTTTGACTTTTACAGGCCATGGGTTAGGTACCTTGCAGGGCATGTGCAAAAGTACCACTACATTTCCATGTGCCATTCAGGGTGCAGAACTCACCATTTTGATCTTGGCTCTTGCTCATAAGTAGAAAAGAGACATGGTCTCTGGGCTTTCACAGAAGGATCAGTGATTCCTACAAAAAACCTGACAGAAACCATGCCAAGAGGCAAACAGGAGTAGTATTATCCATAAATCAGTTACATTGTGCACATCAGCTGTCAAACCACCACCTGGTTTTGCTTTGCTTTAGTACACTGAAGATCACTGATGCTCAGTAATACAAATCCATTGTACTGGCCTGAAACCTGGATCAAAAATCCAACGGCATTGAAGGTCTTCAGTTGTGCCAAGGTTTAAAACCTCTGTATGGGTATCACTTAGTGAGCACTGCTTGGTGTGGGCCTTGGTCTATCTTTTACATAGACACAAGTTGCTTCTGATGAAGTTGGTCAGATCCTAATCCAAACTCTATAGGAGGCCATGAAGGACACAGTGATAATATGCTGGAGAGCTGGAGGTGGACTTTTTACAAGGGCATATAGTAATAGGACTAGGGGGAATGGCTTCAAACTGACAGCAAGTAGTTTTAGTTTGGATAGCAGGAAGAAATTCTTTATTGTGAGGGGGGCGAGACACTGGAATCGGTTTCCCAAAGAAGTTGTGGATGACCCATCCCTGGAAGTGTTCAAGGC
This sequence comes from Pachyramphus minor, assembly GCA_013397135.1. NCBI lineage: Eukaryota > Metazoa > Chordata > Aves > Passeriformes > Tyrannidae > Pachyramphus > Pachyramphus minor. The sequence continues at coordinate 84,641 of VYXB01007065.1, read as the reverse complement.
CAGGTTGTGTGGGGCTCTGTGCAACCTGGTCAAGTGGGTGGCATCACTGCCTACGGCAGGGGCAGCTGGAACTAGATGATCTTTAAGGTCCCTTCCAACTCAAGCCATGCTACAGACCTATGAATATGGCACCATCTATGTTATTAATAATACCCATGAATTGTCTTCCTTGCATAATTGCAAATTTTACTATACCATAAATGAGAATCATACAGTGGTAAACTTAGCCCAGAAATAAACAGTCTTCTGACAGACTACTGTAATTCTCAGAAGGCATATTTTAACGTAAGTTTAATTATAATGTTTGAATCTCCCTAGGCCTAGGACTATAACAGTAATTCATATATTTGGCCCTTTTTAATATCTTTTTTGTAAGTATCTTCAAGCACCACACAACTATTAATGACTTCGACCTCACAGTGCATTTATGATGCATATGTATTAATAAAAATCACTGCAGATAATTATTAGGGAAAGCTGAATTCTAAACTTAGATTTTATCTTTTCTTTGCTCCCAACTGAGTTATGTGATATTTACCGAGAGCAAGTACCCCCCATAGTAAATTATCCATACAAATAACAAGCCAAAATAATAGAAATTTTCCCCCTTTCTACTGGAAAAGAGAGGAAATAATAAGACATGTTCTCCCCTGAAATAAACTACCTAATGCTGCAGAATACAGAAAAGAACTTGAATGGGCTGCATATTCAGAGAAGTTGATGTCAGAAAGGTCTTTGACTACATGGTACTCTTGTAACTTAGAAAACAGTAAGTTGTAAAAAGTATATCAGTGGGAATTCTCAACTCTTTTAGGATGTCCCTTTCAAGAAAAAATAATGTTTAATCTTGATGGGGGATTTCTTCTTTGTTTTTGTTTTTGATTTTTAATTTTTTGTGTGCAGGATTTGTGTGCACAGTGAAATTAAACTTTATAAGAAATCTAACATTATAATAATAATGTTAGTCGCAAAAGGGTTTGGTGGGAGAACTCTATATGAAAAAAAAAATCTATGTTAATAGGAAATCAGAAGGAAATGCTTAAGATAAATGCCATGACAGAGAGGACTAAGCATTGGGAATTGGTGAACAGCACTAATGAGGGAGTATATAAGAAGCCTAGGTAAAAAGTTAAGCAATGGTATCTCTAACTGTTTTCTGAAGAGAAAGAAAGAAATATAATGAGAGGTAAAGATGACAGGCTAACTATAGGACACACAACCTGTACTTCACATGTAAACCCAGAAGGAGGTTACATCTTCTGAAGCATCTATTGATATTCCTAATTTAGAAGCAAAGATACAAGATAGAATAAGAATAAGGAATGATTAGGGAATATATGGGCCATGAAGATAAGAGAAAAAAGTATAAATAGAAAATTCTGAAAGTTTTTATAAATATTACAGTAGTCAAAATCCATGGAAAAATCCATATAGAGTAAAATAAACTCCTGTGCAGTTCTGAAATGAAACCTTCAAATGAGCAGATAGAAATATGGGACAAATATGATGGACAAAGGAGAAGATTTTCATCAAAACCGTAAGAATATTCTGAGTCATAAACTTTGAAAGTAAGGAAAGGAAAAAATGAAAAGATAAAATATCCAGTAATCAGTAAAAAGACTTCAGGAGAATAAGTTGTCTTCCAGGATATTGACCCAGCTGCAAGATCCTGAAGCTGGCCCATTTATATCTGCCTTTCCTATGTTTAATGAGCAGCAGAAGAAAGATGAACAAAACAACAAAGAATTTATGGGCCTTTGTCAATAGATTCTATGTGATAATAGAAATAGCTATACGCTCAGGTATCCGTCAGGCTAATACCACACCTGAGGGAAAAATCAAAACTGCTGGGTTTTGTCTGAAAGAGGCTGGTGTCTGGATACATCACGATTTGATACCCTAAGGATGGGGGCAGATGGAGTAGACAAAGATTTAATAGTCTTTTTCTTACTTTCTAGCCATCTTTGTAGTACCTCATAGTACAGGGTGTTTTAGGATGGAGCAAACCCTGTACTCCAAGGATGCACAGATCTCAATTATTTCAAGTTCTCGCCACTTGTGCACTCCTTTCTTTTCTTAGTATGATATGATACCATTTTTATCTTCTTTCTGATATTCAGATGAGTACATACAGAGTTCATATAAACATCTTATCACTGTGGCTGCGACTGATGTATGTAAATTGACAACACAGTCGAAAAAACTGCAGAAGAGTTGACTTGTTGACACTTCTTAAAGTACAGATAAGATTAAGCCCATTTGCAACAGTGATATTCAGTACTAAGAGATATGGGACTAAGAGGGCAGGCATCAGATGACAGCAGAGGTTTTGAGAGCGCAGTCTCAGAATAACATAAATACAAAGCACAGATGCAAGTTGTAAGTTACTAATCATATTACAGACTGACCTGGATTTAAAGTACAACACAGAAAAAAGAACCCATCATCTACAAAACATCAATCGTGTGATGAGAATACATATAAAAGATGATGACAACATCTACAGAAAGTGGAACCAGTGGACAAAAAGGTTTGTTCCAGCATTGTCTCCTCCAATAAAAGGCAAAACATCTGATCAAGGTTACCTGCAGAAAGTCCTCTATCATGTTTGGCAGTGAAAGAGCCATGCCTTTTCATTTGCTATCCACCCCATTTTACTATTACCACTCACCAATACTTACATATAAAATGACCTTTCTCTATATAGTTGGTTTAAATAAATAACAGTTTAAAAACCTGCTGTTTGAGTATGTTTATGTGCTTGTCTAGTGGTCCAATCTTCACACCTGATAAAGTAATTGATAGTAAACTATTGATCTTGGAGGTACAGACAGTAGCAGGAGTACAAGGCATTTTGTAGACATATAGATGTATTTTTAGTGAATAATTCTATCATAGAGTCAGAATATACTGAATTGGAAAAGACTCATAAGGATCATCAAGTCCAACTTCCTGCTTCTTGCAGGACTAACTAAAACTAAATCACAAGACTAAGAGAAGAATTGAAGGCAGTCTTTGACCTCTGACACTTTCCTGGGGAGTCTGTTCCAGTGACTGACCAATCTGTCAGTGAAGAACCTTTTCCTAACGTCCAACCTGAGCTTCCCTTGAAGCTCAAGTTTTATTCAATTTCCTTGTGTTCTATTGCAAATCAGCAGAGAGGGGAGATCAGCACTTGCCCCTGCCTATTATGCTAGGGCACCTGGGAAGGTGGGGTAGTCACAGAAGAGACATGCCTGCAGGACTAGCCAGGAACTTGTCACCATTCCCCCCTATCACTTAAGTCACCACATTCAGTGAAGTGAAACAGTCTGAGGGTAGGGAATCCTTCACATTGTGTTCTGTCTACCTCACAGACAGAACTGTCTCTGTCCCAGGCAAGGTAGGGTGTGCTTGTTGTAGTCTCTCTCTTGCTCAGACTCCCACCATAGTAATGTTGACTATGCTGGATTAGATAGTCACATATGGAAAAGTTAAATGTTTCTATATTCTCACAGAGGTGATTATTACAGGAGACATTCAATGCAACAGTACAATTACTTCCAAGACTTCAATTTCTCTCTGCATTCCTTACATCAACAAGTCTGACACTTTCTAGCCCATGACCAACAGTAATGGACTAGTAATGAGCTACTTGCTCATTACTTGCTACTTACTATAAATAAAAAATAAAAATAATGACAGAATGAATATAGCAATGAAGGAATTTCTTCCTATTTTCCTTTGGATGGGGAGGTCCAGTTGTCATAACAAATATAATTGTTTCCTTTTTTATAAATTTTTCATGTAAATTTTGTCTACTAAAAATGTTTGAATTGTGTGATGTCAGAAAAAATACAGGCTTAAAAAGATTTTGTAATTCATGTGATAAAATACTATTATTATACAAATACATGAAGAATTATTACATACTGCCTTTGCAATTTCTAATTAATTGTATTTGTCTCAAAAGTTTTATGCAGCTTATTTTTTTAGAACAATTTCTCCCCTTCTCCATTCAGCCTTTAGTTTTGAGATTACAAAGTAGCAGTTTTTAAATTAGAAAATTAAACTAGTGTTATGAGGAAATGAATCAAGTTTGATGAATACTTTATAGAAACATGTCATCCCCTCATGGACCACAGATGAACATACACCTCTAGGGATAAGCCATAAAGCTAAAAGTAATAAAGTTAAAAGTAAATTCTACCTTTAAGGTAGGCAATCAGTCAGTCTAGCAGCTGAATGAACACATTTATTAAAACTGGAAACATGATAAAATTTTAACTCAGTTACAATTCTCTAAATTATGGTAATTTTATTGACAGAAAAACTCTATTCATTTCAGCACAACTATTTGTGAAAGATACAGGGTTAATGCTCTAAATGTACCCAAGATTTTTTTGTAGGGTTTTTTTTTTTCAGATATTGGTGTTCTTTGGATATTTCTCTTATAATCTTATCTCTGTTGTTGTTGTGATACAGAAAAATTTGCAATTTCAAAATCTGTACGATCTATGTAGATGTAAAGATTCACTGGAACCTTGCAGCCTGAATACTTTAGAATCATTGAAATAATGCCTTGAATGTTTGAGAACATTTAAAGAAAAAGGTTATATTCTTAAAATTTGACTGAAAAAATTAAGAACCAAAAGAATATTATATAACAGCATAATACTTAATAAAAAAATAGATCTTTCCAATCACATTTTAAACAGTGTCTTCTGGAATTTTTAGAAAGAACATGGGGAATAAAATGAAAACTCTATGACATGTTTTTTCAACCCTACTGTAATCTTGCCATATGCTTCTCTAGAAAGTGCAACAATGTTCTTTCAAGATGCTTTGCCTAAAGCTATGTATTTTAAGGAAATTTATAGAACAGAGCAGTAAATTGGTATTACATTTTGTTAGATTTTGGAACAGTAAATATAGAAGAATTATCAACTATCTTCTTTATGAGGATAATTTTGATAAGATTTCAGTACAACCTTATGCAATCATCTGTGAGATTACTTTCTCTTTCATTTTTTAATTTATTTTCCTTTATAATAAAAACTACTTGCTGAATGTTAGAACTATGAGAAATTATTCAATCACAAACTAAAAGTAAATTGAAATATCTTAATAGGCGTAGAAAACTATTAGTATTATGCTTCCACATATTTCTGTACAGCTTTGTTGAAACCACTCTCTTTCAAGAATTATGTATTTTCTTGCTCTTTTAAGATTTTCCAAAGTCCAGAAAGTAAATACTAAATCTTCTATACCTGTATATGTAAAATGTCTCAAAACACTTCTTGATCTAGTTCAGGCAGTGGTAGTAATTAAAATGGTAATAATAATGAAAAGATGAATTTATTGTTTGTTTTCTGAATATCCAGAATTCAATATTATTACATCTACAATTATACAATGAAAAAAACATTAAGCTTTAAAAGAGACTTCATATATTTTTAAGTTTTTTTAAATTATTCCTAAAGAATTCTATGCACTAATTAATAACAGCTCATATTCCAAAGTGTTATTTGTTATAAATTTTATCAGTTGGCATGACCCAGGCCACAACTTAAGATAAGAACTGTACATACACTGCAAACAGAAGAAAAGTTAACTCAAACAGCTGTTTAAGATTCTTGAATCTGCCATTCATGGATGGAGTTAAGGAGGAAAGGAAAGCAAAAGATGATTCCTCTATAGGGTAAAAAAAACTGAAAGAAAAGAGAATAAAGAGGGTGTCTATGTTCAGACAGTGCATCAACAGCATGAGTCAATATATAATTTTCCTCAGCCTGAGAGAGAGTGAAAGTGAAGACAGCTCTCCATTCAATGCTTATTACCACTGGCAATCTCCAGTGAAAATTAAGTAAAAAAAAATTACTGAGTTTTCAAAAGGCTAATTTAGTCATCTTATTCTAACAGGCCTTAAGGAGGAGGATGATTCACCATTACCTACTTTCTATTTATATTTATATTCCAAAGCACTGCAAGCTAGTAATTTGGATATTCCAAGTAGAAATAGATCTCAGATCATAAAAATCTGTTTCCAGATGCAATTGAGAAAACAAATCAAAATGAAAAAGACTTAACTCATCAGGTAGAATTCCACAAATGACTTGACTTTTCAGAGGATGGGGAAATAATTTGTCAAGTAACACAGAACAGACATTTGTGTCTCAGTATTAAGCACTCACCTACTACTGACATTTCAGGAACACTTGCCGTGTAAATTTCTTCTGGAAACGTTGGTTCATTGTCATTGATGTCATGGATCTTGATGACAAACTCAGATTCAGGTTCCACTGGCCTCAGAGTTCTCCTATTGATAGCTTGGGCACGCAGGGTGTAAAAGGCTTTCTCTTCCCTGTCGATCCTCCGAGTAGCATGAATATCACCTGTTTTCTCATCAATAATAAAGAGAGTACCAGCCCCATCTCCTGACAAAATGTATTTGAGGGATCCATCTCCCTTATCCTGGTCAGAATGAAGCTGAAATGGAAGAAGAGAGGTTTGTTTTTTTTTTTTCAGAAGCAATGAAAAGGATGGGGTGTTTTCAAAAATATTAATTATATGTTAAATTATTCTGTGTGCAACAAATATGTTTACTACCAACAAAAGAAATTAATTTTCAGTCACAATTGTCTGACTGCGAGTGCTTGCTAACTTATCTCCAAGAATCTTTTAACTTGACTGTTTTGGCAGATTTTAGTTTTGCAGCAACACCTGTTCTCTGCTAAGAAACCTTTGCACCACAGTTCTTAAAGAAGATTTTTATGTTAATACTGACCTTTTCCTTCCTTGAAGAGATCCTATTAAAAATTCACAACTGCTGTGCTAGTTGTAAATTCACTAAGCAGATAAAGAACATGGCTGAATACAAGACAATTAAGGAAATTAGAACAACTGTTTTCATGTCATAATAATTTTTTAAAAATTTCATTACATATAATTTATATTTTTCCTAAATTGAAGAACATTTTAAGTCATTATCATTTTCTCCCCAATAACTAATGTAGATAGCCTAAAAGAAAAAAAAAACCCACAAATTTATTTAGCATTTGGTATTGATTTAATACCCATTATATAAGTAATATAAAACTTAACTTCATATATATGACTTACAGTCCTGACTGCCTTTAGACAAAAAAAAAAATATTTTGTTGTGTTGTTCAATACAGCAATGTGGAAGGCTCATTTGATCTTTTGGATACACTTAGCATGATTTCTTTCATCACCTTATGGGAAAGTTCCTTCCAATCTCATTGGTTTCACAATTAACTGAGAGAATCTGGCATTCAGATTTATTTTCATCATGAAATGTATTCTTATTTGCAAACTTATTTTGAGGCTCAGTAGAAGGATCAAAGCTCTAATTACAAAACTGAAGTGCAAATATAAACTTTTTAAAATCACATGCAAGAAATATCAGAATATTCCAAAAAGTTTAAGACAGTACCTTTCTAAAAATAGTTATTTTAACACATAGTAACAGTATCAACTAGATCTGTAGTAAGATTATATTCAGTCATGTAAAAAGGGTTTTTGTTAATTTAAGCTCGCATTTCAGATCATGAAATTTAGTAACTTAGTATAAGTATCCCCCTTGGTATGCACTCATGAAAATATTTCCCTCTTTTGTCTATGGTGCCCTCATATTGTCTTCCCTACCATCCATTTTAAGTATTAGAAGTAACATATTTAAATATTAGGGTTTTCAATGTAGCTTTCTTTGCCTTTTGTGCTGAAATCAAACTACAGAGTGGACTGGTGGGATAAGCCAGAGTCAACCAGTTAAGCCTCTGTCCTAAAACATTTTCAAACACTGAATGTTTCCCATATACTTGTATTATGGGGAGCAAATGAACTCGAAGAATCTTGGATCAAAGTCTTTGTGGCTGAAACTTGAAAACTATCATTGTTCTGAAATTTGATTTTCTACATAAAAGTTTTTGTATTTTCTCCCAGTTCAGAAATAAACCTTGAGAAACACTGTAAATATTTAGATCTATTAAACTTTGCTTACATTACATACATATATGTTTACTTTACAAAATACACATTTCCTTACTACTTCTTTTCACTCCACAATAAATAAATAAATAGGAAACTCCACAAACCATGAAGAGTAGGAAGGTAGACATTAAGAAAAATCTTTTGTAAATAAGTCTTTTTCTTTCTTTTTCTTCTGTTTCTCTTGCTGACTTCAAACTGAAGGGTTCATACAATCTTCACTCCTCTTTTGAATTTTTACTGTGAACCTTAATCCCTCGTGCTCCTCTCTTGATGCCCCACTAAATTTGTGACCTTTCACCCTTCTAATTAACATTCTTTTTAAGGTACTAAACAGTACCTTGCAAGCTGTGGCCCATTTTATAATGTCATTTAGTGTAACTACTCCTTAAATGTTTTCCTTTCCATTTTTTCCTATGATATCATCTTATCTTCAAAAATGTTTTGGCCCTAGGAACTCACCACTGGTCCATGACCATTCAATAAAATACTTTCACAGAAGAGTGATGAAGAGGCTGCTCTTCCTTAGACATGTGTGACAGAAATACAAAATAAATTTCTGCTTGGGCAAGAAAGATGGAGGGTGGGGAGGGAAAAAGAGGTATCTTGAAATGCGCATATTGCCATTTTCCCATAAGCTTTCTGAAGTCAGGTCTAGTACTGTAAATTCTTAAAAAAGTTGACAATAGTATATCAGTGCTGCAGTGCCTGTCCTCAGACTGAAAATGAGTCTTGCCAAATCCATTCTAATAAGCTATCTCCAGAATAACGTAACTCCATGCAAACAGTTCCCAACAATAGTATTTGGCTAAATTTAATTTACAAATGATGCATGAAAATTGTTTGGAAGAGTGATATTTAGCAAAACCATCTCAGAAACTTGTAAAATAATTAACAATCCCAATATTTTAGTGCCTTAAAATACTGCCTAGCACTAGAAGCCTGAACAATGCAGTGAACCGAACTAAACCAGAAAAATAAGAAAATCTCTGCACTAAAAAATATGAAGTTGCATAAAGACTTCTAAGGAGCTGAGAATTGTACATCAGGATAACATATTTAAAAGGAATACCAACCTGCATAGTTTAGAAGAACACTTTAAGATGTAACACTTTGCATTCTCTAAAATATGTTAATAATTTCACTTTGGATTAGTAATCCAATTTAAATTATACATATACACATATAACTGTCCACAGATATTGTATAAAAACTTCAAATTCAGGATCACATTTCAGAAGGTCTTCTTGGGTGATCAGGAAACAGAAAACTATAGATACAATGAGCAAGGCTTCCAGATGTAATTCAAGGAGTGAAAACATGTACTATATATAAGCAAGGGAAGAGAATACCTCTCATTTCATTTTCTTTAGCTCTTAATTCAATCCAGATGCCATTAGAGGAACCGAGGTGGCTCAAGTCTGCCCTATGTGCTTGACAGCCTTGTACAGTGAATTGTTACCCAGCTCTGAAATGCATGAGCAGCGTGTCAATCAGCACTGCAAAGGTTTTTCATTTTTCTCAAGTGCTAAAAATACATTCTGGAAAATATTTCTCTGCTACTTTTAGTGTAAAGTGTTTCCTATAGTTATTTTGGCTAATGGGCATCTGTGATTCATGTCAGCCAAGCTGAGAAATGGAGAGACATCTGTTTCATTTAGCAGTTTTATTGCACAAAATGATCAGCTGTGAAGACGTGGTTTTGTTTTCATATCTGTCACTGATATTTTGCAAACTCCTGTTTTAGTGAATTTCTTGCTGTTCTTCCACAGAAATACTTCCCTTTTCACCTATCAGGGGTATATGTATTTTAGGTATATTTTTTCAGACTTTATAGAAAATACGAACATCTGTTGGTAATATTTTATATAGCCCTGGGTATCATACAGTAATTGCATTTACTTTGAAAGATGTTTTTGCATATTTGGTCTCCTACTTGAATTGGTTGAGCAAACTTTTAAATTCAGAAGGATTTAATGTAAAGGAAAAAGGAAGGTTATCTTGAAAAGAAGATGATATTTAGAGAGGGCAACAAAATGGAGTATTATGGGAATACTTAAAAAAAACCCCTGAATTACCAATCAAAGAAGAAGTAAAAACAGGTTTTAAAAGCTAGATTTACTCTGTCTTCAAGTGCAGGCAAAAAACCCAGAGTAATTTAATATATTGCCTTCTTCTTCAAGATTAATATGACCACAAATAAACCAATTTATTGAAAAGAAGTCACAGTCAAATTCAGTTCAATATCTTTTTAGATCTGTACAAGACTTTTGTAAAAATACTTTCAGGAGATTTTAAATGAAGAACATAATAATTCTGCTTCAAAAATTACTAGAAAATTTCAACACAGGAATTTTATGTTATTTGACTTCCAGGGAATAAAATCAAACATGTCAGTTACAGGATTTAGGGTTTTCCCTGCCTCCTCCCCCATGAATTCTACCTGATTCTGAAATTTCCCAAATAAATATAAGGAATGTGGACTTTTTTCTGATAGCATACAAAGTGCTAATCCTATTTTCACCAAAAAGCGACAAGATGCTACTGTGAAAAACAGAGAGAGGATGGGGTTAGTTAGAACTATTTTATCATACAAACTAGTTCTGAAATTTTAATTGATTTATGACAATGCCAGCTGAAATCTTTAAGATTTGTCACACCTATTTCTATTTGAATTTCAGATTCAGAAGTTCCTTTGTGATTTCTCAGCGACTTGTATTCAGATAACTAGAGACCCGATAGGACTGTATTAAGAAACTGACCTTTAGTTTGGAAACTTACTGCAAGCATTAATACAGTTCAAGGTTTTTAATCTTTATTTAATATTCTATAATGTACACTTTCGAATACAGGTTATAGTTTTGGAAATCTTTACCAAATGACAGACTATTTCAATATTAACTTACTAAATGCGTTCTTATTCTCTTACTTAATAGTCATCATTTGTAACTGTATAATTTAGAAAAAATTTTGCTACTTTCTTCTGTAATGTGCCAATTTTTTGTTTTAATCGAAGTATCAAAGTAACAATGAGACCTCAGCATATTCCTGAATTACTGTATCTTTTAGATTTCATTCAAATAACCCTTGAACATCTCCTAAATCTGAGGGTAAATTTCTGGGTAAAATATAGTCTATTCACTCTCTTCTAAGTGATCATATTAGCCATGTGAAGCCAAAATACGCTGTGGAAGCATTTGCCATTTCACTCAGTTTTCTAGTGCATATGTAATATTAGCACATTCATTGGACACTTAATTGAATAACAATGATTGTCTCTCTAAGCAGAATCACAACAATGGGCAGATTTGACTTGAAACCGCTAAAAATAATTGATATAGAATTCCCACAATAGAGGTATTTATTTTAAGCATCATGAACTGAACTAATAAATGATGGAGTTGTTTAACATTAACTGCACTTACTTGGAAAGATTTTCAGACCAGCTCATATCCTGTGCAGTATTATCTCTGTTGGCAGAATTAACTGTCATGGCTTTAAGCCACATTTTACTCACCAAAGAGGTTCACTTGTTTAAATTTATCCTAAAGCAACTCCTTTCAGTGATTCTGTAATTTGCACTAAGTTTTATTGAGACATGTCACACATTTAATTTTCTCACTCAGTTATGTTGTCAGTTTGCCTATCCTGTGCTATTGTGTGTTATTTAAGAGGAGACAGGCAGAAAGGAAGAAGGTACATTTCTCAAAGAATGTTCTGTGAGTCTAAGAAAGATAAACAGTGAGCAAACTAAAAGGGAAGCATAACTACTAATGCAAGACGAGTAATGATGAAATTCTTTTGCAACAAGAAGAAATTAAAAACTCCAGTCTGCAGTGCATTTTCAGATTATATTTATTTAACTTGGTTCATTAGCCAAAGGAAAGATAAAAATATTTTCCACCATTTTTATTGATAAAGATTACAGTAGTTCTTCCCGTTCAAAATTTTTGTTTGTTCTTACTAATGTTCTAAAATGGTAATTATACTTAATAATATATTTACATTTAATATTAATTAAAATTAAAATATTACATAAAACATTTTAATATTTTATAAATAATGAAATCAGAATTAATAAATTTTAAGCATTTTCCCCACATCTTGGTGAAGTACTATCTATCACAGAAATAGAAATGTTATTTTTCACAGCTCCCTACAAACTTTGCTACTGATATCATCTGCAAGATTCTCAATTTTCAGAAACTAGCCATACAGCAAAGGTAATTTTCATCATTAGATTTGCATCTTTCCTCCGTTATTGTATCTTATTCTAAAGGGATGATTCACAGTATGGAGAAGGTAGATGGTCTTGTCACTGACAAAATATTCTAGGATTTCAGCAGAGCAAGGCAGGATTCTTTTTTTAAAGATACATCATATTAGCAACAGCAGAGAGTCTTATATAGATGCATTAAGTCAACACACCAATACCCAACCAATCTCCTTTCTCAAGCCAAAGTCTTTAGCTGATGTTCAGAGGGTTAGAACAAGGACGTTTCAGCTTCATTAGCCTGTTGCAGCTTCTACTTCAGAAGACACACAAGAGCAAAGATGAACTAGAGACTAATTGAATTTCATACACCAAAAAGTTCTTGCATGAGCCAATATGCATCTTCTCTTCCAGTTTTAATGTAATAAATACAGTCTGCACATCAGGTGATGACAGAAAGTAGAGAACTGTCAGTGGACCTGAAGTGCCCCTACTTTCTGGCAGCTTGACTTAAGAATAGAATTCTTCTGTCAAAAAAAAAAAAAGAAAGCCCAAAATATATGGCAGTCTTTCTCAGACTTGGCTGGAGTTTTTTTAACATCCAAATTTTTTATGCTTTAGGTTGTCTTGCTGGTTCTAAAATAACAATCCATAATAAATATTGTATAAATGATTAAGTAGTTTCCAGAACAATCTCTCTGTTCCACCTAGGAAGGCAGATATGCTAAAACAATATATACCTTTCACTTACTGAATTCAGAACAGTTTTTAGGTATTAGAAAGCTTTGTGGTTTGTCTGTTTAGTTTTGGGTTTTTTTAAAAGAAAAATCACCACATTATCCTTATATTCTCAACCTTATTAATCACAATAAAAAGGTTGTAAGATGCAACTATAGGGGGGTTTTTTGTTAACAAGAATTATTTTATTATAACTTACATATGTTTTCCTGAAGTAGCCCAGTTACTAACAAAATAACCATTAAAACAGCATTAGTTTTTATAAATCCTCATGTATAATTGGCAGCATACATATAAAGCATAGCACTTTTTAAAACAAAAACAGAATATATTTAGAATATTGAGGCTTAGTTTATTTCACCTCCTGTTAGAGACCATTTAAAAACACGTTAAACAAAACTGTCTTTGTTTCCATCTGAAATCATTGTAACATGTAAATTGCTAAGACCTGTGAAGGTTTTCTACATTTATGATGTACGCATTTTCTCCTCATGTGTACTCTATAGGTATCTTTGTAAGAGGTGCACCTAAAGGCAACAACAAATTTACCATAGAGAACTGGATGACAACGTCTGTCAATCCAGGAGTGGAAAATGTCAACCTAAGTGGAGGGAAGATATCAAGATTAAGGAATAAAAACATGAAGGGGGGATTTTATTAATCTCCAAAACAGTGGTATCCATGATAATATAATATTATTCTTAAATTGTCCTGAGGGAGGGAAGAGAGGGAAAGAGAGAGGGTTGACATATGTTTTCATATGTCTCAGGAGACTTCTGATGAATGTGAATTGGTGCTATATCTAACATAGCATTTAAAACAATGAGGGATAAAGATATCCTGGATCAATCCTGGCTTTAGCTTTCCTAACTTCATCCCTGGAGGCTTGGACAATGTTTCTATATTCCTCCCAAGTTACTACTCCTTGGTTCCATCTTCTGTATGTTTCCTCTTTGTGTTTCAAAGGAGCTACTTGTGCACCTACACAGCATTCTGACATTTTTACCTGATTTCTTATTCATAGGGATGGAGCAGCCTTGAGCTTGGAGAAGGTGATCCTTCAATATTAACCAGATTTTGTGGGACTTTTTTTCCCTCTAGGCCGTTATCCTATGGTATTCTTCTGAGCAGATCTCTGAAGAGGCCAAAGTCTGCTCTCCTGAAGTCCAGGACTGCAAGACTGCTTTTAACTCTGCTCACTCTCCTTGGGATTCTGAACTCCACCATCTTGTGGTGACTGCAACAAGGTTAATTTTATCTTCACATTCTCAACCAGGTCATTCTCTTTGGTGAATATGAGATCCAGCAAAACATGTCTCCATGTTTGGTCCTCAGCCACTTGGAGGAAGTTATCATCAATGCACTCCAAGAACTTTCTGTATTGCTTGTGCCTTGTTGTGTAATTTCTCCAAAATATAATGGGGAGTTTGAAACACCCAAGAGTACAGGGCCTGTGAATGTGAGGCTGTGCCCTGTAACCCACTTGTTCTTCCTGGTCAGGTGGTGTATAGGAAACATTCATTATAATGTCACATTTGCCTGTCCTCTCTTTAATCCTAACCCACAAACTCTCCACTGGCTCCTCCTCCATAACCAAGCAGAGCTCCATGGACTCTAGCTGCTCTCTCACATAAAGGATAACTCCTTCTCTTTGTTTTCGCTTCCTGTTCTTCCAAAAGAGTCTGTATCCCTCAGTTGCAACACTCCAGTCAAGGGAGCCATCCATCAAATATCCATAATCCCCAAAAAATCACAATCCTACAGGTATATACAGGTCTCTAACTCATTACATTTATTTCCCATATCACATGCATTATTATACACGCATTTAAGAGAGGAATTTTGGTATGTTAAGTTTCTGGAGACAGTTTGGAGATTTATCCACAAAGATGCCTTGTGAACACCTTGTGGGCACCTAAATTACCTAGGGAATTACAGTCACATAGTGAAATTTAACTGAATTTAATCATGTTTGTATTAACACTGTGTAGGTAGCAATAATTAAAATTTCAGTTAAAACTTGTCCTACCAAAGAAGTGTATTTTATTCCTCTATCAGACTGTAAAATACCAAAATAATCAGATTTGGCTATAAATCTTGGAATGTTATGTGTGTATGCATAAAAGACATCATCATCAGCCCAGTGAAATGTATTCCTCAAATAATTTTATTGGGGACAAAAAGCACATCCTGATCTTCAGTGCTACAAATTAGGAACTATGATCCACAGTAATTACCTTCCTTTGCAATGTTAATTGCTGCTTTCAAAAAATGTGTTCTGTGTACTACATCACTGATGAAAAATTATTTCTAACTTACATGAACTCTGGTAATCAGTTGATAGGTTCAGTCAATATTTCCATAAAGTTTCTGTGACATTTGCTGGCATTTGTAAGATATCAGAAGCACCCTCTACCTAATCTCCCTTTCCCTAATTACCAGTAAAATATACTGTATGTCGTGGTTTTCCAGGGAATCAACCCTTTTTTTCTGAACTCCCCCCTTCACACAGTTATTATCAGTTGAGAGAGGTTTTATACAGACAAAACAGAGGCTTGACTTAAGGGATATAATACTAAGATTTATTACTAGCAAGATAAAAACTAAGAAATAACATATACTACAACAGTACTACTTAAACTAGCTTATCTTATGAAAAAAGAGTATCAGGTTGCTATATACAAGTTTGGTGGCTCGTCTCGGGGTTTCAGTCTTTATTTCCTTGGGAAAGCAAGGTAAGGGGGAGAAAGTCTCTCTTTCCTGTGGAGTTGGACATTTGGCCGGGTGCCAGATGTAACAAAAGCATTTATCTTAGCTTTTTTCAGTCCAAGAGAAAGTTGTCTTCTTTTGGTAAAATCATAAGTATTTACAAAAGCATTTCTTCCCCTTTTTGTATTAATCCAAAGGGAAAGAAAGGTTCTTCCTTTAAAACAGTTACTGCAGCACTTGTAAAGTGTCCTTTCTGTTATCTTCAGGATGGCAGGTTCAAGTGTGTCATAGCTGCAAATTCCTTTATCTCGTGCTCTCACTCTCTCTCTCTCTCTCGGCTGGCGTCTGCTGCATGATGACTTCAGGGTTGGATGTATCCCCCCCCTCCTTTAAGGCCCCATGGCTTGTAAGGGGACTCTTACTCCATTATGGTCTGTACCACAGTTATAGGCAATAATGGCTTTGA
>VYXB01007065.1:39147-68395 GCA_013397135.1 Pachyramphus minor | reverse complement strand
TCTCTGCACCCCAGTTATCTTCTAAAGGCAGCAGGGGTTTGCAACTTTCAGTCTTTTTCCCCTGCTGCAGGGAGAGAGGGGGGGGAAGACTCCCCCCTCGTCTCAACTCTTCTCTTGCTAGAACTGACCCCGGAGCTCCGTTATCTCAAGTCGTCCTCTCCCCTCTGCCAGGGCTGGAATCTTTCCTGCAGCATGTTTCAGCTGGGCAGTTTCTGTCTGGAGATTGTTTCTCCACTGCTACACATCCCGGCTGGTGAGACTTCAACGCGATGCCTGTCCCCGGCCCAAGGCCGGGGGAGTGGGGCCTGGCCCCGACTTCACGGGGAGGGGCCTGCTGCCAACCTCCTACTCCATGGCTGCTGAGTTTCTTACTGAGACGCACACCTTCTCTTCCGTTTTCTTAAATATGTCATTAGCAGAGGCGTTACTAAAACTTTTGATTGGCTTTTTCTCCGGAAACCTGGACCTGACCATTTCAGCCAGGGTAGCTGGTAAACCCACGACACTATATTACTTATGCTGCTGGTGTTTCATTTTCTTTGTGTGTTTTTCTACTGCGTTATCATTTATAACAAACCCCTTTATTCTTTTTGTTTTGTCTATAGAACAACAGAGATCTTTAGCATCTTTTTTCCCCCTCAGACCTAGTTTATTTTCATGAGGTTTTAGCCCTTATGAAATAGTGCCTTCTGCACTATTAGCTCCTACTTTCTTCTTTTGACAGGAAAAAGAATTTTACACTATCCCTAGCAAACTTCCTAATTCTTTTTTTATGGTACACAGTCTTACACAGAACTTGAAATAGTATTCCTTACTCCTTTAATGACTTTGTTTTCTATGGCATGTCATTATCCCTTCCTAGGAAATACATCAATGTTATTGAAATCTCTTCCATTATTCTTAAATGGTAATCCTTGATTAATCCTATGAAGCTCTTCCCAGTGTCACAGCCCTCAGCAGTCCTCTAGCTATTACATTTATTTTACTTGGCTTTTACTAGACAAAATGCCACTCTTGGCACATAGAGAATGGTCTGCCAAATAACCTGACCTAACTAAAGAGATAATTAAGCAATCAGTTTCCTTATCTTTCAACTGTACTATTTATATAGCAGTCTCATTATCTTTTTTGAATGACCTAAGACATCCTGCTGATTGCTAGAGGTATTTCCAAGTCCTCTGTGGCATCTTTAGTAGCAATGTTGTGTAAAAATGTGGCCATATTTCTGCACAGTAGTTCTTCCAAGGGACAGGTATTTTTTAAATTACAAGATGAATGGTGAGTTCTATGAAATTTTCAGAATAAAAAGATTTATATCAATTTGCAAAAGCCTTGTAGCTTTTCTGGCTCTGTCGCCTCATAAATATATTTATTGCCTATATGGCTATGCCCATCTGACCTCTCCTGAAGCTCATATATTCTATTTGTCACATTAATTTCACACTTTACAACTACTCCAACTTCATTAAAATTTTCTTAAATTTTATAACATGGCCTAGAAAACTGTCTTACTCTATCTTTTCGGTTTCCTTCCTCAAAATGGATTGTTTTATAAAATTTCTTTAAATTCTTACATGTTAAAACAGAAAATTTAAAAAAATAAACCTCTTTATTTTCTGCCTGTTTACTTCATCTCTTACACATTTGCATTAGTCAATTTTCCCACTGCCAAAATTTAAAATTTAAAATATCAATATAATTTTAATAATCTGTTACTAAGATAGATATTTTCTAACCAAGATTGTCTAGGTAGTAATTAGTTATTATTTTATTCGCTTCAAAATAATGTTTCTTTAATGTTCCTAATTCCTAAATATCCCATTTATAGAGGAATTAACAATCATAAACATGGAGACTCAGAAATTTGAATTTATGCATCTTCTACAGCAAATGTCATATCTCAAAAAAGGATATGGAAAATTTGCCATTAGAAGATAAGTTTCTTAATATAGAAGGAAGAAATCTGTATTAGTACTTCATGTTTCTGCACATCAAGTGTGAATTATTCTACTAATCCTTACATTGTAACATATGTACTTCTAAATTATATATAATTACCAAAAAAGTTAAAACTTTTTAGGAATAAAACAAAGAAAAGCTCATTCATAATATAAGCCAGTTTCTAAACTAAATGGTAGGAAAAAGAAGTTGCATCTTTACTCAACTGTTTTTGGACAAGGAAGGGACAAAGTATTGTGTATGTTCATCTCTAATGTATCCTACAGTCTTCCAACATTTTCTACAGAGTAGGATTTTTTGTGTTTTTTTTCTTTGTATTTGTTTGTTTCTTTGTTCCTCTTTTTCTCACCACAGTTTCACCCTAAAATATCTTAAATCATCAAGTCCAACCTCAATTTCCTGTTTTGTTAATAAATATCATTTGCTTGAGAACTGTTACAAAGAGACAAATATTTTCTGGGGGAAAAAAAGTAAAAAACCCAAACAAACAAACAAACAAAAACCAAACCAAACCAAACCAAACCAAAAAAACCCACAAAACAAACAAAAAACAAAACAAAACAAACAAACAAACAAAAAACAAAAACAAAAACAAAACAAAAAAAACCACATCAGAGGTCACCAAAATATTGACAGTGAGGATTACTCTTAACTTTACAACAGGAGGGAACTTAGCATGCTCATGTTTTCCCCCCATTGCTTTGAGATATATACTTAAGCAAGTTGAAAGGAAAGGCAGGATTGAAGAAATAAAAGTTCAGAAGCAGAGAGAGGACATATACACTACTGCTTAAACAAAAATGACCCCCAGAAAAGTTAATTTGTTATGGGCCTGCATTGCATGATAAATAATACTAAATCCCAATAGCTGAACTGGTTCGAAGACCACAGATCTAGGAAACAGAAAACAGGCACAGAATATCTGAACAAAATTGCAGCTGAGCACCAAGGTTTTCTTCAGTTGTTACATATTCTTGCATGCGTCCATTATCCCAAGTATCCAGAATTTTTTCACACAGAAATTTTGCATGCCCAGTCATCTAAGTCTTACAGTGCAGGCAGAAATCTTTGCAACTTCATAGTTTTAAAAAGTACAATAACATGAATATCCCAGAACATAATCTTCCTTCAGCTCATATTTTCCATCCAGCTGCTTGCATCCAGTCTGTTTGGACATGGCCTTTTTAGTATGCCAAGGCACCTAATCATTCATTAACAATTTTCTAAGCTCTTCAGTGTGTTCAAGTGTGTAAAGTACCTTTGCACCTGCATTTCAGATGACTAGATGGTCTCTGAATTGAATCTTTGAAAAAAAAACCAAAAAAAAGACAGCTTCAGTTCTCAGACTTCAGTGTAGGAACTCATCTAGGATTGTAGATTTAAAATTGTTTCAGGCCAAAATATTGTAATAAATTAGAGGACATTTTTTCCTGTCAATGGTCCAGTCCTCCTTTAATGCTCTGAAATAAATAGCTATTAAAAGACTCAGGAAACAGAAATAATTGTTTGAGGAAGTAACACTGATGAGTTGGACAATGATGTTTGTTTACTCCTTAAAACAAATCCCACTCTATCTGCCAGGGATACATTTTATAGCTACTTACTGCCTCAAAAGAACAGGTATTAGAGGGTTTGAAAGAACTTGTCATTACAGCCCTTTTGCTTTACCTTACTTATTTTAATTATGTTCAAAGACAAAAACACTCTTATAAATATAGGGAAAACCTTCCAGCAGGAAGACATTTTAAAAGAGCAAATATCAACTTTTAACTTCTTAAAAATCTCTCCCTCATGGATATTTTGTTGCAAGTCACCAATTTTTTTTTCAGTATTACTCCAGGCCCTTCCTTATTATCTGAGTATAAAGGATATTTAAAAGGTCATCTGCATCTGATTTAAAAAAAAATAATCAAGAGAGTTAAAAAAAAAAGTCCAAAGGGCCATCACCCTTTGAATTGCTGTTGAAACTATTGGCTGTTTATACATTTATAATTTCAAACAAGGTGTAGGTCAAACATTTCTAAAGCTCCCTTTTCTATTATGATTTTTATTCCCTTGAGTGAATGAATGTACTGTGATGAAGTAGACTCTGCTTTTCCTGAGTTGTGGCTTTGAATATAAATCATTTCAGTTTTATCAGTTCTTTCCTTTTTGGACCATCTTTTTGTGACAAGCAGATACAATTTTAAAGTTGTAAGATAAACTGAACTGAAAGGAACTGGAGAGTTCAGACTAAACTATTTCCAAGTTTCTTGTACTATTTTGAACTGATGCCATTTTAAGTAGAATGCAAAATCACATACAAACTCTAAATGAAAACTACCTAAGAGAGCTACAGCTCTTCTTCACAAAGGAAGCAAAATGCATCTTATTCATGATTTTACACCTTCTGGAAGAATGCCCATAATTTAGACTATCTTCCCTCTAAGTATTCCTGACAACTGATAGATGTTATCTATCAGTTATCTATCAAAATTGTCTTTTTCAGAAATTAGCTCCAAAATGGTAGATTACTGCTACTAGGATTACTAGGAAAAAATAAAAATCAAACATTTTAACCTAGTTTTTTCAAAGGCTGAGAAAGCTAGTGGCAGGAAACCTAAACCAGTGACTAGCAGAACCATACTGACCACTCAGTCTCATTTACCACTTCTGATGAAATTGATAAATGGCTTGCACTCAACTATCAATGTGCAAAATAAATAAAATGGAGAATTCAAATAACCTTTTTCATTCTTTTATAAAAACTAGCTAGTTTTCATTAAACCATTTAATTAAAACAAGCCTGCCACAATTCAAGAAGCATTTGGTCAATGCTCTCAGGCACATGGTGTGATTCTTGGGGTTGTCTTATGCAGGGCCAGGAGCTGGACTTAATGATCTTTGTGGGTCCCCTACAGCTCAGGAGATTCTGTGGTTCTATGATCAATGCATTCCCAGTATTTTTCATTTACCATGCTACCTTGTAGCACTCAATACCATTAATATGTAGCTTCCAATTACTTGACAGAAAAAGGATGACTTGTCCATACTTGTAGTTGCATTATTTTATGAGTAACTTGAATAGTATTTGCATAATGGAATAGCATTAGAAAGCAGTTAGATGAATGGATGTGGAAAAACATGAAGTGAAATCCCCAAATTGTTTTGAAAAGTGTTATTTGTGAAGCACTCATAGATTAAAACTAAGTATGAACATAGTAGGTAATTTTACAATACTGAGAACTATTGACACATGGACAAGGAAATAATAAAAAAAAACTGTTTTACTACACATGAGCTGAGCATGTTGCCATATAGAGTGCAGGTGTCCGGGTGCCTGTAGCAGTGGCGGCAGCACCGGGGGCTGTGCCGGGGTGTCCCTGTGTGGAGCATCCAGGGCTGCCCGGTCCAGACACCTGCAGTTCCAGCGGCTCCAGCGGCCCCAGTGCAGGGCACGGCTGAGCCCCTCAGCCACGGGCGGGCGGGTGAGAGCCCCGGAGAAAGCCTGGGCAAGGAAGGGCAAAACGCTGCCTGTGATATATGGCAGCAAATAAGAAATGCAGTGTTTTACTTCTGAAGTTAAACGTGCCAGTTGTAGTACGCAAAAGCTGTGCTTGGAACAGAAAACTTTTGAATGCCTGCAGTGGGTCATTTTGGTAAGAAAGAACTATTAAGTTCATTTAATTTTCAACTGTTTAATAACTTCATTTAGCAGAATTTTATATTTCAGTGAGTATTTTCCTCTACTTTGCACCTCCTACATGCAGTTTTAGTTTGTTTAAGGTTTAAGGTTTTCCTTAAGGGGACAAAAATATTAAACTTGCCTTGTGTTTGTCTATTGCAGCTTCTAATAAAAGACCATTAAAAGTGTTAAACTTAGTAAGTACAATACTTATGGTCCTATAGAGGCCAAGAAGAAGTAAGAACAGATTATAAAATCAGTATTTGCTTGAAAGCTGAGCAAATATACCTTTTAGAAATGATATCCCACTTTTTTCTCTGGAACTCCTTCAGTTATTTGACCTTTAAAATTATGCAAAGTATGTCTAAAACTAACTGTGGGAGTGAAAAAAGATCCTGTACTAGGCTTAGTTTTTAATTTTAAATTGTTGTTTAATTTTAAATTAAGCACAATTGTATGTGTCTGCCTAAGATATAGATATGTATACCTAAACAATTTAGTGTCTCACTGCCTTTTTTTTTGAAGTATGTTTTGTGTTGATGCTCTTTTTGGAGTCCTGTAATCTCAGAGCATGGTTTACATCTTCTTAGGACCATGCTTTACTTTATTCACCAGTGCATCACTTACCACAAGTGTGACACAAGGTCATCAGGCAATTGGCTATATATGGATATGTGATGTTAGCCTGAAACTAGCACAAACTTCATTACTACTGAAGATATGATGCAGCTACAAACCTGGACCCACAATGCTCTCTTCTTTTTGTGATACCAGTTGGTAAAGAAGTCATATCCATTTGATTAGAACTAGAATAACACTGTTAACCAGACAACTTTTTTCCCTATCAGTACACATACCAGCACTGGTATGTTCTCAGCTCCTTCCCTTGTGTCTACATCATACATTAATAAAAATATAGGACATACTGCCTCTCAGTTCTGTCAAACCAAATCTTCTTTTCTAAGCTAGAGATTAAATGACACCACTGTTAATAAGCCTATTGTTTCATCTTTTTAGGTTTTTTTAATTTAAATTTTGCCTTCCTTCCTTCCCTCCATCTTTCCTTCCTTCCTTCCTGCTTTCCCTCCCTCCCTCCTTCCCTGTCTCTTCTAATACCTATTTTGATAGTTTGAGCTACCAGTATCTTATGAGGCTCCACTGGTTTGCAGTGTTAGGCAGTTCTCGTTTCACCAGTTCTATTGACTGTAATAAGAATCTCCAAGTGATCTTCCTGTTAGATTTTTTAAAGGACAAATTAGAAGCAGAGAGACATTCAACACATCCAGTATTTCTCCTTAAAAGAACAAATACTGACACTGGACTGTCTGAGAATGACAAAATTTCTTTGGAACATCTACCTCCAGCTCTGCTGGATATGGCCTGCATATATAAAATGAAGTCTAAAAGGACAACAATCCATTCCAGTACTATTTTACTGTGAAACACTGGAGTTTCATTGTAGCTCTCTGTGTTTCCTCACGCTTTCCAAGATTTTACCAGTCTTAAGAGGCAACTGGGAGTGCTCACTTAGGTCTTTCATTTGCAGTGTGTTGCACATCTGAGCAAAATTTTCATTATATAATTTGGACACTGGAGATCATCCCCTTAAGCAGTTGGGCTAAGTATCCCCTCAATATGCCCTACTCAAATGTCTTAACCACTCTTTCTTTCTGACCAGAGAACACTTTAAAGAAACTTATATGCACAGACATCTGTCCAGGGCTGGGAATCCAGAGTCTTTGAACAAATATATCTAGCTTTGAATTCAGGCACAAATCACCCGTGGCTCCTTTGGTCTTCTCTAAAAGACTGGTGGATACTACAAAGCCTTTTTATTCCTCAACAACTGTAAATTCCATCCTCTGCCATTCAGAGAAACCCAGTGTCTTGTAGGGATACATCTGGTACAGTAACTAACAAACAATTCATTATTTGTGAGTATAAAACCTTACTATTCAGCCTGGTCAGCTCTTGGTCTCTCTCTTATGCTGCTGTTTCATGAAGCAAGTCAGAGCTTCCAACATACATTGAGATTTACAAAGGAATAGTCCTTTTACAAACAGAAAATATGAACCCTCTGCACACTTCAATTTAGAGTAAATGATGAATCTAAGCAGTTATAGAATAAACTACCTACTAAGCTGAGTCCCAATAGACTTTGAGAATGAATTTTTTCTCAGCACTCACTGAGAATCAATCAGTCTTCAGGACAATACTACAGGAAGCTTTAGATACCTCTGATGTTATGGAAAAACAGTATTTCACTCTGACACTCTTGACCTCTGCTGAAATATCTGTGAGGCCACACATGTACACCAAAAGCAAGCTTTCATACTTGAAATGAATTGGTGCCTTAAATAACCCTCTTCACAGCCTATGTTTTAAGTCTCGCTGAGAAAGAAATAAATTCCTAAATGTTATTGTCTCTCAAGCGTCAATTCCACCCCACTGCAGTATCTGCAATGAGGTAGGGCTTTTGAAGATACACAGCTGTAACTTCATTTTTCCTTCCAACAGTTACACCAAAAACACTTCACGTGGAAACTGTTAAAGGACTAGCTACCCTTTTTCACCTTGACAGATTGATTCATTTATTCAGTTTGCAAAATATCTTCCCTCCCTTTCCATTTTTCTTTATTGATCCGTGTCACACAAATCTGCTCTTGCTGAAAATTCAGCCTCTGCAAACTTCAGTGTCACAGAGCTGATTTCCTTCACCCAAAAGGCATTTATGCCTATCAGTCAGATCTTCACACCAAATATTAAGCCTGCATATAAGCACTTGCAATCCAAAATGCTACTCTTTAGTCTCTTATAGCTCCAAAGGTCTTTACAAAAGAAAGGACTATGGTAGAAATACTCTTCAGGAATCAAAACACAGAAATTTTTAAAAGGGTTTGATAAGTCTTGATCTTATCACTACGGGAGCAACACTTCATTGGGATCTTTTTTTGTGTGTATTGCACTTGATGGTGAATCCTTTGAAATCAAAACAACATGCTCTTTTGTATTACCTTCTCCAAAACCAGTACTTTTGCTAGCTGCTTCTTCAGGAAGAAAAGACCATTCAGAATTCCTGCCCATGATGGTTTCTGTCTCTCATTTATCTCAGGAAATAATTTTGCTTAATCTTCCCTTAAAAATGACTGTTTCTCCAATAGGAACAACCCTATACATATCTGATCTGAGCTAATCTTTATCCTTTTATGTTGACAGAACAAGAATCTTCAGGAAAATTAGTCTTTTAACCTCTGATGTTGCCAAATTCTAAGTAAAATATTTTTCACTGGATTATGGACTATATAGAGCAATACTAATCAATGAAGGAATACTCGCAATAGTAATTCAAAACACTGTATTTAATTCCAATGCATGTACACTTCAGTACAAGCAACATCTGAGGCTTCCCTGCCTTATATCTTTGTGACTGTTACGTGGTGTATCATTCGCAGTGTCAACAGACAATTACCAAAACCATACTTCTGTTCTTGAAACTGTGTCATGTATGCATAGCTTGCTAAATCTTTTCCTCAGAATCATGTGTGTGTTGGGATTTTCAAGACAAAAGGAAGTAAGTGAGGTTGACACGCTCTGCTCTTTAAACCATCAAAGATAATGACGACACTTACAAGCATGCAATGGTAAATACTGCCAAGATAATCCTTTCTGGTAACAGTTTTAATATGACACACGCAAAATTTTATATAAATTTATGTGCAAAAATATTATAAATTATATTTTGAGATACTAAAAAACAGTGCAGTGTAATTAAGAACTTCAGTCTCTCAAAGTACTGAAAAATTTGTGAATGGTTGATCCTTTATGCAATAAACCCACTGTACTGAAAATTGCTAGAAAAAGTTACTACCTAACTCAGAAAACAAAGTGGGGAAAATATCTGCAAAACTAAATGAATTATAAGATGTGGTGAAATAATAAGGAAATAAAATTAACTTTAATGTGGGTAAAGAAATTATTCATAAATTTATTTTTAATGAGTGTGGACTAAGATATTGTTTGTACACAAAAGTCTTTCTTTTAGGTAACAATTTCTATAAAATAAGGTTCGGATTTAAAATAAAAGGGTTTTTTCTGGATACACTCAAAATAAATTGAAGTTTTTCAGAACAAGTTTGAAAATATATAATACTTTGTAATTGCACCACTTTATTTGAAAAATAATAAATGGGCCTTGAAACTGGATACTAAGAAAAAAAATTATAAATCAGTTTTCCATAGAGTATACATAGAATTTCTGTAGAGAAAAAGACATAAAGGAGGTATTGATTGTAACTCTAGCCCCAAATATTAATAAAGTGGGTTTTCTGATATAAGGTTTAAACTTCCTTTTGAATGTTCCTACACTGTTTATCTCCAATTGAGAGAAGCATTTTTTTCTCAGAATTACTGTCTTCTAGTATATTTTTGCAAAGGTATGACAAGGATAAATTGTGTAATAGTAGACAGTTTTGTTTTACTACATGGCTTTTTTTTATGACTTCAACCTTTACTAGAAATACGATTTGGGGTTCTGCATATACAAAATTCACTTAGATAATTTTGATTTGTACTCTCAGAATGCTGTGTATTACATGAAGTAAAGGATAACTGTCTTCTCTCTTTATTTTGCCACAATTTCACAAGGATGGTTGACTTAAAGAAGGAATACTTCAGTTGTTGAGGGATTACATATCCCATTGATTCAATGAACTCAATTTCTATGATATTTCCCTATTTGAACATTCTCAAGGTGATCTAAAGAGTGAATAAATGAATGCATGAATTGCATTGTACATTGTAGACGCTGGTTTCAAGAGTAGTGTGATAGTCAACAGTTTTCAAGCTTCCCTGACAGATATATTAGATGCAGGTTAAGAAATAAAAAAAATACATCAGTCATGAGCTCAGAGAGCAAGCAGATATAAACCATAAATCCAGATGAATCTGGTAGTCTCAGTTTTGGAAGTTTTGCTGAAGGAATGTTTGTCCTCTAACTACTATTATCAAATTTTAAAATCACACTTAGTACTTGATTTTGACTGAAACCTCTTCATAACAAAAATTCTCTCCTAGTCCTCAACCAAAATCATTGAATTCCAACTTGTCCTCTTAATATTTCACATAATTTTCAAACACCATCTCCAAACATGTTGCAGAGAAATTAACAGAAATGTAGCATTTTGTGTCACACACCTATCCAAATCATTTTATCTCTGAATAAGATCAGATAAAAGGAAACATCCAGAAACATTTTGACTATGCAACCGAGACGGCCCTTGAAAAGGGGAGTGCAATATCAGGGAAAAGAGATAGATACTAACCTGCAAATATTTTTTTACCTAATAATTTGAGAATTTGGACTATCATACTAAAACATTAATTAATGTAACAATCAGTTTTTAATTCCACACATCTCTTTCAATTTTCTTCCTGTGTGTAAAACTCTCTCTCAGTAAATGCAATACTATAGTACTCTTCATTTTGTATGTGTTTTCTACCTTTTCTCCAACTTGTCAGAAAATTACTACAGGGCAACTTTATATACTTAGGTTAATTTAAAATTTGCTTGCTAAAATTAACAACTTTTTTATTCAAAACAGAGCACAATTGGATGAAAGTGCAGTCCTAACTATACGTCAAGTTTCTTTTCAGTTCTCTATTCTTAATCTGTCATTTTACTTATCTTTGCTTATCACTTCACATTTGCAAACACTTATTTTCCCTCAAAGTAGTTAATTTCTGTCAACATCTTTCTCTTTTTCTAATGCAGGTGAGTTAACCTATGTAAATGTTAACCCTTTCCTTATTCATGACTGAAAGATAATTGTGAAGTAACACCACTCACACTGTGATTTGGAATCATAAATATTCAAAAACAATGCAATAGAAAGAAAGTAACCATCAGGCTTCTGAAAGAACCTAAATAATTTGAAGCTCAGAGTGCTCTGGAAAGCTATTTATTTCCTAAGACTTCTCTGAGCAATACACTTCCAATACAATAACAGTGTTTTGACACAGTGTCCCTTCTTATTTTGTGGGCAAGGTCAATTTTCATCAGCTATCAGCCTGATTTGGACTGAGGAACTGGTCAACTTAGTTCGGAATACATGGGAGGCAAAACTACAGACTTGAGAAGTGTATTAAATAAATATAGGGACTATTTACAAGATTCTCGACATGCTTTGGAAATGGTCGTATTATTCAAATGCTAGTCCTAATATTACAGACTAAAAGCAACAAGTAAAAAATGGAAACAAAAAGGCAACTTTCTCATTCATAAATCTCCACTGTTAAATTTTTACCTAGTATTTAAATTTCATAAATTTTAATAAGTGTTTCCTTTCACAAATCCTCCAACATTCTTAATTCTTTCAAGAAACATTTTAGAATAACCCCATACACCAGTACATGCTGGAGCCCAGCTGTCTGGATAGTAGTTTTTCAGAGTGACCGTGGGGTCTTTGTGGACAGCAGGCTGATCAGGAGCCAGAAATGTGCCCTTGCAGCAAAGATCATGAGCACCCTGGGCTCCATTAGAAAGAGCATCACCTGGAGATCAAGAGAGATGATCCTTCCTCTCTCCTCTGCCCTGGTGAGACAAGTCTGTAGTTCTGTGTCAAGGTCCCCAGGTAAAGAGAGATATGGAACTACTGAGTCCAGCAAATAGCCAGTAAATTGACTAAGGGACTAGGACATTTTTCATATGAGGAGATGCCAAGAGAGCTGTTCAGCCTGGAGAAGGCTCAGCAGGAACCTTATTAATGTATATAAATACCTGTTGGGAAGGAGTGAGGGAGACAAGCTCAGTTTATTTTCAGTGGTGCTCAGTGACATGACAAGAGGCAATAGGCACAAACTACAATACAAGAAATTCCCTTTAAATATAGGATCAAAGTTTAACAGAGTAGGTGGTCAAACACTTGAACAATTTGCCCAGTGAAATTATGGAGTCTCTACTTGTGAAGCCATTTAAAATCTGACTGGACATAGTCCTGAGAAAGCTCTAGCTTACCCTACTTTGAGCATGGGTGTTGGTCCAGATGATCTTCAGAGATGCCTTAATCTCAGCTGTTCTGATTCTGTGATTTTTCAAAACATCAGTATTTCACTGCAGTATATTTCAAGGTCAGGACCATGTAAGAAATGAAAAACTAGTTTATAGAAAATTAAATTTCTCTGTTTAGCACCAACCATTGGTGTTAACTGGTACCCATTACTGCTGACACCAACTTTCATTTCTATAAAAATCACAATTTTTAATTAATTTCTTGTACTTATTTGAATATTATGGTGGCATTACACATTATATGTTTTTCAAATAATCACTTGGAAAAACATAAGCATCAACAGAAAATAATCTAAATTCCTTTCAATGTCCTTTAGGTATGCCTCTAGTATGCTATGCAGTCATATGGGCCATTCTGCTGACTTCTACTGTAGTTCACGTCCTTACCATTTCATTTCTATCACATATTTGTTAATGAACTTTACTCATTGGAGTTTTTTGAAATTCAGGGAGACTGAAAGAAGAAGAATATTTTTTCTTCAAAAGAGGTTACATTCTTCAAACATGAGCATGGAAAAAGAATGCAATAACTTGTATGAAACATGAAATATTCAGAGATAGAGTTGAAAGATTATTTTATAATGATTTGTAAAATAATATGTTTTGATAAAGAGAACATACTGTGTGGGCTGCTGGTAGTAACAATGTGCTGAAACAAACAAATCTGTCAAAGATATCTTCATTTGTTTCATTCAAATATTTGTGAATAGCTCTAACTAGCAACATTAATTTAGCATTATATTTAGCATTATTTATTTAACATTATAGCAGGAGAAACAATATAGTGTTTGTTGCCTGGAAATCTTCTTTTTACGCATTAGAATATAACATAAAATCTAAGCCTCTGTAGAAAGAGAAGCAAACTTTGGAATTATACAGAAAACATAACGAGAAACCTACCTTGCCTACATACTGATAATCAGATCCGGTGTATTCCTCTAAAAGAAAAAACTGATTCCACATCCAGCCTCGCTTCTGGCGGTGAATTGCTTTCCCATCATTCCCTGACGCACGTCCTCCAAAGCTTTTGGGTCTGAGATCAGGAGTCCTTCTAAACAGCATTTCTGTATGGCAGGGATGTGGCAGCAACATCCAGAGCAGCAGAAGTAACAGGACTTGCTGTATTGTCATAGTTCTCCACTTCTGATACTCTTCAAGCAGGTCAGCAATGGAGCCTTACAGCTTTGTTTTTCTTGACTTGTTTTTTACGTCTCTAGTTGCAGATGCAGATAAGCAGTTTACAGCAACTCATCTCTGAAAAGTGCATACTAACCAAATCCTGAAAGTAAACAGAGAAGAGACAATGTAAGTTGAAATGCATTCACTGCTTAGTGTCCAATGTCCTTGCTACTGTACCCTGCAGATACAGAACATTATGACATAGAAAGCAACCTTTTTGTTCATACAGGGAGAATTCTATGAATATGTTAGGTAGCTGCTGTCAAAACACTTCCCAAGAAAAAGTAAGGGTGCCATTTAAAGCCTTTCAATTTAGAAACTTCTAAGTGTTCTTTATTTAGAGTGGTTGATGTTACTGAAACTTGCACATTAAATAATACCTCCTTTGCTCCAAATGTTTTCCACCCAATTTGATTTACAAGAGTTCCAGTGTTTTATTTATCTTGCTATCAAGAGACCTGAAATGCTAACAGAAAGTAGTTTTAGAAATTACGAAATGGTAAAACACCAGTTCTCCAGGGTATTTTAAGTGGTAAAAGGGAACATCACATGCATCAGAACTACAATATGACAAGAAGCAAACTTTTAAATGGAAAAAGTTCTTGAGATGGTCTTGCAACATGGGGTGATGCAATCTTAGACTTAAAATGTAGCCAGTATTTAAAAAAAAAAAAAAAAAAAAGAGGATCTATTTTCCAGGTATCCTGGATTACTGAACTTAATCTCATTGTGGAAAGTGATATTGCAGAACAAAGGCAAGCCTCTCTCAACTCACATTTGTTTTGTCTCCACATTTTTTTGCTTTGCTTTGTGTCATTTGATTTTTTCCCTATTCTAACAGAACTATGATATGTTATTTCAGCAAGAAAAAATTAGCCAGGTTCTTTTCACTTTATTTCCATTCCAACATTTAAAGAATAGCACTTTTTGTTGGTGATATCATTTGGTAATTGTTTCCGTCAGTAAAATTTGGCATCTTAATAGGATGTAGTTTCTGCAAGTTATAATCAGGGTGGTTTGCATGGACACAGCAGACGAAATGCATGGATGGTGGTTGCATTTCCTTTTATATTCTTCCATGTGGCCCAAAACTCAAGTATTAAAAAACTTGGGTAGTTTTTTCTTCTCTTTGCTGATTTTGATAGGTATGTAACATTGTACACCGCAATACCATATGTCCTCTGCTTTCAAAACCATTGTACTAGAGTTTATTATCATCTTAAATATTTTTTTTTCAAAGAAGATGTATGTAAAAATTTCAAAAATTTTTCCTGTGTTCCAGTTTGATATTGATGTGTTACTTTATTTCCAGGAAGCCTGCATTTATTAAAAAAATTTGTGACAAAATGCCAGGAGTTTCAAGTGGACAGACTATGAAATATAGTGATATAGTTAAAAGATTGTGTGTCTGTGTGCAGGTGTCTGTCCATGTGTGTCAATAACTAAACAGATTCTTTTCAGGAACCAGCTGTTGTCTTCAGAGTTATATTCTCCCAGGAGAAAATTTTTCCCACTCTCCCAACATTTGGAGACTAAATAACTTCACAAAGCCACTGCTATTAAGGACTTCAGCCCTAAGCCTGTTCATCGTAACTCACAATGTCCATTTCCATTTATCTAAAACAACAGCAAGTTATGTATCATTCAATTTACTCTTTCTTCCTTTCTCCTAAATTTTTGACATTCACTTGATTTGTAAACTTTGTAGAACAATATGTAGAAACCTATGTAGAACAATAGGTTCTAATATAAGCTACTAATAACATGCTGAATTATATCAGCATGTAAAAACTGGAGGTGTGGTCCTCCATCTAGGAAATTATTTATCACAACTTGTACTTGTGTTCTTTTGAGACAAAGGGATACTGAGTGAGAGAGGAGGGCTATGGTTTATTCTTAACTAGAAATGTTTCTTCTCAAAGACCATAAGAAATTCAAAGTTGGAATTAGCTCTTCAGGATATTATCAGTTTCCCTAAAATTTGGAAAACCATTAGGTATTTTTTTTGAAAAGGGCATATTTTCTTCTTTCTTTTTGTAAGGGTTTATTTTTTGTGGTGTTTTTGTGTTTGGGGTTTTTTTTTCTTATTTCACTTTCTTGTTGCCGTTAGTATATATATGCCATTATACACACATTATTATTTGATGTAGAAGAGTTGTTAAATGCCTCTTGGGAAATAATGCTTCAATATTAGGGGTTGTTATTGAATTTCCTTCTTGTTAAATTAGGTCAACAGAATAAAAGCTCAGATGAAATTTGTTAAACTTACAAAAGTCGCTAATGCACATGGACTTGGCAAGCACAGCTGCTTAATGGATGTACATACCAGCAAGGCCTTTTCCCTCCTTTGAGACTCCCGTTGGAGTTCAGTTTTCTGCTTTAAATGTGATGATTTTGATAGTAGTGTACACTAAAGCAGTAACATTTACCTTTAAAAATAAGCTAACCAACAAGAGAAAATGGACTAAACTAATAAAAAGCACTGAATAAAGGAAAATTTTGAAGGGAATTAGATGAAGAAAACCTTTTAATATATAACTACAGAAACTAGATGGAAGTCTGAGTTCTGTATTACACTGCATATCTGGATTGTGTGCAGGTCTGCCAGACCTGGAAAAGTTAATGGAGAAAGATACATTTTCAACTGCTTGAGTTTCTCGGGGTTTTGTTTCGTTGGTTGGTTGGTTGGTTTGGGGTTTTATTGTTGTGTTCTGGGAGTTTGCCTGTTGGCTTATTTTTTTTTCCTGGAGAACTATTTGGAAAACTGTTTAAATTTTTGCAAAAAAATTATCTCAGAAGAGGGTATGAGAATTCAGAGGAATTTTAATAATTTTGCTGGCTCCAAGTATTTTTTAAAAATATTTGAAACAGTTTAAAAAAACTTTAAATAGTTTTAATGTAACTATTTTATCAGTCTTTCTCCTCAAATCTCTACTTCTTCTTCCAGACGTTCACTTCTTGATTTTTTCCCAAAATAGAAAAGAAATAAGAGGGAAAAAGAAACATTAAAGCTTTTTAAAATCTATCAGATACATCCAAGGTTCCGTATTGGTGTGTAATATCCTTCTAAATTACATTAAATTTCCTACGGAGGAACATTGTGCCCAACTGTGCTTGTTTATATAGGTTTTTGTTTTTGTATTATTTTTTAAGAGTTTTCTTGGAACAATCTCTAGGAGACATATCAATCATCACTGAAGCTATTAATGATTTCACTATGAACTTTCAGGTACCAATTTTCAAACCATTAGGCAGTAGTTACCTTCCATAAGTTAACCACTTCTATAACTTTCAGAATGTAAAAGAAAATGCTCTAATGCCCCTTCAACTCCATTCACAGAATCACAGAATCTTATAATATGCTGACGTGGAAGGAACCCACAAAGATCATCAAGTCCAACTCCTGACCCTGCACAGAACCATCCCCAAGAGACACACCATGTGCCTGAGAGTATCATCCAAACATTTCTTGAGCTCTGTCAAGTGCTGTAACCACTTCCCTGGGAAGTCTATTCTAGTACTCAACCATTAGAAGCTTTTTCTAATATCTAACTTAAACCTCCCTAATTTCAAATGTAATTTTGGGAAAATTTGCAAAATACTATATTTTGCTTCTCAGTCATGCAACCCTCCTCCCCCCACTAATAATATTAAAACGTACTTCATACAGTTTGAAACTCATAAGATTTAACAGCTGTACAAAGGGCTATGAATGCCTTTAAATAATGCACATCTCAGAGTTCCATTTACTGGTTGCTCCAGGAGACTGATCTTTTACACTTGGGATGCTATTTCTATATTAAATTATATCCTCTTTTTGTCTGGTTTTTTTGGCATTAATGTATAGTTGTCTTTGGAATTCATCAGAACTAAATTTAGAGTAGTAACTTTAATGTAACAAAACTTGTGTTTGTTTGCTTTTTGTTTTATTTGTGGTATTTTTTGTTTTGTTTTGTTTTTTAATAAAAAATTTGAGTAAAGCTCTCTTTCTCGTGAAGAGAAAATCTGAACAAAAAAAAATTTACTTGGGATATCTGCCATTTAAGATTTTTGCTCTGTAATTAACCTTGGTCAAACTTGAACTGAATTTTAATTTTTGACATTTCAAAAAGCTTGTTTAAGGAAAGATACTTATGCAATGCAATGTTATTCCTGTTTTCTCCATTTCTGTTCCAGCTGAGAGCCGATTTCTATTCATAGCTCTAATCTTATCTTTTGCTTCTTTTTGCTATGTTTGTACAAAAGAAAAGTGGTTTTGGAACTGAAGACACTTCCTGAAAAATTAGGTTAAACTACACTGGAATTTTATGAGGAGAATGACATTTAATTTTATTGCAATGGAAGCCACCAGAGTGTATTTTGTTCTTTTGTTCTTGCTTTGTAGAGTTGATACCAATAGAGCTGTTATACACAGCCACATTGAGAAACTTTTCTTATTTTCTGCCCCATTTTTCCAAATTTTTGGTCCCTCTCCAGCCACCAGTATAGAGTTACCACCACAGGCTGCAGACCCTCTGCCATAGTTCCTACAGTCACCAGCCTGCAGCCAAAGTTCCTACGGTTATCAGCCATGACACACAATTCCTACTGTTTTGGTTCTTCCTTGAAGTATGCAGCTTAGTAAGATACCTCTCCTTTTCAATAGAACTCTGATTCCTGGCTTATGATGTCAGAAATGAAATTCAAAACTCTGGCTAAGTTTTGAAATAATAGGAACTATTTAGCAAGCTAGTAAAAATGGAAGTAGGAAGTGCAGAAAACACTGCATTTTCAATGAGCCCCAGAAGAACCTTCAACTCAGTTAATTTAGTTGTTTTAATTTATTTGCCATCTCTTTATCAAAACCAGAAATAAAGTTCTAATGCTTTAGAGAATAGTGTGATGAAGCAAGTACTTTAAAAAGACACCTTTGCAAAAGACTCTAATTCAAAACACAACAAATATTTCCATCTGTATGTGTAACCTACTAGTGTAAGTTATCCCTTAAGGGAAAAAGAAGACAATACATTTTATGAATATTTTTAGGAGTACTTGAAACAGACAAATTAGCTCTGCCAAATGATCAATTCTTAATGGATTCTAATCTCATTATTCTTTGTATTATAGATTTATGTTCACTGCTTTGTATCCCAATGAAGTAATGTGAAGTCATTCATAATTTAATTCCTTCATTCTGAACTAAGGAGATAATTGGTAAATTGTCAATAAGCTGCTTATTTCATAGCCTGAAGTAGAACCCTTACACACTGCAGTGACCACATTTCAAGTTATTAAATTATAACATGAATTTGCAAAGTAGTCAGCTATACCTTTGAACTTCAGAATTCAGTCCTCTTTATGAAGTCCTGCAAGCTTTGATCTGCTTAGGAATTTAAATTAAATATGTATAGTTCAATGCTAAACTGAAAAGTGTAGCAACTAACATTTCAGGAATTAGGTATTATAATTAGTAATACTAATCATATTTCTCAATCATCAAAAATAATTCACTCAAAGGAGTGTTTTCCATGTTGTTTTCATGATTCATGGGGAACAAGACTGAAAATCAAACAGAGAAAGCAAAGGAAAAGGAAAAGTTGAACGTTACAATTTTGCTAGAGAAGTCAATATTTTGGGCTACAAAGCGATTATATACAGGCATACACTATGGGTGTTTTTTTAAGAATATTTATACACTACAAATCCTAATTGTTATTAACCACAACACCACCCCCCCTCGCCCCTGCCAAGTTATCACGCAGTACATTGACTTCAAAGTAGAGGGCTAAAGATTCTATCTTCTTTCCAATGGTACCTCAGTAACTGGATGCCCAAAACTGTAGAAATGCAAAACAAACAAAAAAAAAATGGAAAAAGTAACTCCAAGCAGATGATAAACTGAAGAGGAAGAAGGTATCAAACTTCACCTCCTCCCACTTCCCCTGCAGTGAGAGAATACAGTCCTCCACCTTGTAAAGATCTCTGGATGCCTCACCGCAATCCTTCCTTGGTCTTCTTAAGGAAGAATGAAACCCTTAGGCTTGAGACACAGTACAACATTGAAATGGTGAGCAGAAGAGCACAGAAAAGGCAGAAGATATTAGTAGGTTATCTTGCATAACAATTTTGACTGTCTATTAATGAGGTTTTTCTCTATTAATCAGATTACTTGGACACCTAACAATAGTTCTTAACTCTCTGCATATGATGAACTCACTTTTTCTCACAGCAAGACGTTGAGAGTAGGACACTATTATGGTGGTTCTCTACACATACACTTAAATTTATCTTTGTCACTAAAATTTTGATGGAGAAGTTATGAGTGCAGGACTGACAAAATGGTAGATGACTTATGGATATGTGAAATCTGTATGAAACTTCATGATTTCTGTACCCTGTAAGGTCTCCATACCATTTCATCATGTATGGCACCTTGTTCTCCCTTCTAGATGACTTACCTATCTGATTACATATACTGAGTTAAGAGAAAGAGAAAGAGAAAGGCAAAAGAAAAAGGAAAAAAGGAAAAGGAAAAGATGGGAAAGATGACATGTGAACAGGAATTTGATTCTTAAGAAGTTTAAGAAGTATGAAATAATCCTTCCTCTCCACTCAGCCTCATTTCAAATACTGTGTCCACATTTGAATACACACGTAATTATTTACAACATGTAGATTATTAGAAATCTGGCTAGCAATAAAATGTTTAGGAACAAAAATGTTATTTTTGAGGAAAGAACTACACCTATCTACTCAGTCTACAGAAAGAAAAATAGATGATGAAGGTGGTAAGGTCGTAGTTTTCAGAAACACTGTTGAGAATAAGAAATTATTCTCAATGCACACCACAGATAGTATAAGCAATTGACTTCATTCACAACCATGGTGATTTAGGCTAAGCAAGTAAAACTTCCTATATATTTGCAGGATTATTTGACAGCTGAAATGAGATGTGGCTGAAGGATTGGAAGAACAGCCTGAGAAAACTGCTTTCAGAAATGGGATGCCTGCAGCTGGTATGACCAGAGTATTTCTTAAGATGTTTTCAAGCTCCATCCTGTAGAACTCTGTCTCTTCTTTTTCCGTCTCCTTATTTCCTTTCATTATGTCTTTCTACATCCAGTGCCTCTTACTGGTGGCCACCCTATTCTCCTATATTTGAGTATGTATCATTCATTCCAGATCAACTGCATCTCTTCCATTTATCTGATTTCATCTCAAAAGCAGCTTTAGATTTACTGTTGTGGGTTAAAAGCAACTTAGATTCTCTTGCTTGCCAGCCAGCACAGCGTGCTTTTCCACGTCAAATGATACAGTCCTAGACATATGGTTCCCACCCATTTAGTTATGTCTCGCAAGTCTTCTGAGTTTCCTTCCATAAGATTTTATAGTTGTATTTGTTCTTTAAATTGTCTGCTATGCTCTCCCAGATAGTGAATTTAGCTCTTTCCTCCTCCACCATGAATTCATCCCATGTATTTCTTCCTAAATGATTATTCCCTTTGCTTTTGGCGCATGACCACGCTGCCTTCTAAAACATCCAAATTCCATTAGCGGACTTTTTTTCTTTTACAAAAGGATAGTCCTCTACTTCATGTATTAAAAAACCAGACCGAAACCCAAACCCACTTATAGCTTCTAGTATTTGATTATGCTTGTTAGCTTCTTGCTTTCTCTTCCTTCCTTTTTAAAAACAAACTAAAAAAAAGCAAAGGAAACCAAAACCAACCAACCAAAAAAAATATAAAATACCTCTCACAATTAGAAAAAAAACCCACAAAACCTGTTGTGATATTTAGCATGCATGCTAGGTGAAGGGTAGAAGAGAGTGATGGTGGAGGACAATGATCTGGTCTGATGAGAAGCAGTGAACAAGCTCCAGAATGTTTTCTTCCTCTGAAGAAGAAAACAGTGACTTATCAATCTATTTCCATCACTATCTTGTTGTAATTTAGACACAAGAATATGCTGAAAAGATTTTGTTATCACCTCATTTTCTTTTGCTTGTTTGTTACATTCTATCTTTGACAGACCACGATTTTTCTGGAAATAAAAGTATCAGAAAATTCTGTCTGAATTTTGCCAAGAACAAAAACAGAGAGATCACTGAGTATCTAGAACTGGTGACTTAATACTCCTTCTCCTTGTACTTAACTGTTTTCCTGAATGGGGTGAATTATAAAGAATAATGCTGAACAGTTAAAAAAAAACCCATTTTTTTCCTTCAGGGTAGGTGGATTTTTAAATCTCCTAGCCTTTGCTATCCAATGCTTTCACCTGCTAGCAAACTCTAAGCCTTATTAGAGAAACAGAATAAGCACAGAAGCGTGCCAAATATCTAAAAACTCACTCTAATCTCATCAGGAGTTTATATCTTCAGCTCAGGCTGAAACCTTACAGCTTCAGAGAGCAGAGCCAGTTCACTAAAGCATAAAGAATTGGGGCATTGAGAGACTGTGCCTGCTTAGAAAACTGTGTAATTTAATAAAGTGTTCATTGATGTCTACACAGTGGCTCCTCAAACTTGTGTTAGTGCCTGTGCCTGCAGCATGGATAGTCACATTCCTGCTAATAAGATGATAGCAGAAGGATTACACTCTTTCTTAGCAATCAGGAAGAAATGGAAGCAACCATTTCTCATGAAAACTCACAGCTGAAATTAATGGGAGGATCACATTTTAAGAAATGTTGTTCAAGCATATGCTTTTAACTCTCACATTTATTAGAATAAAGCTATAAATACTAAAAAATGCACTGTATTATTCAAAAATTTCATAAACGTTATATTTGGTATCTAAAAAAAATCTTGAATGACAAGGAGGTACATTTGTAATGCACTTGATTTTTTTCCCTCTAAATATTTCTTAAAGTGCATAGAGTTTCATCTTGTGTTCAATTACTTTATAATAATTCTATAACACTAAGAAGTCCTGCTATGGCTTTTTTTATTATTCTCAATTTATACAGCGAAGAAGTTCCTTTATGAGGTGACTGCAGTTTCTTGGACCAGGACAACCTGACATTACAAAAAAAAATAAAATTGTAGGGAATGTTAATATTATTTATTATACTTGTCTACTGTGGCTGGATCAAATGATCATAATTTCTTCACCCTTACTGAGTCAGTACTATAGATTCTGCTTTATAGCATGGCCGTAAGCTGTTATAAATGTCAACCCATGATAGCAAATCTCCTAAGAATATACCATATATATTTATAGTGTATAATAATCTGTAGCCTTTTGTGCTTTACATTATACCAATTACAGTACATTGCAATAAGATGAAGTACTGTACATCATGTTTTCAATTTAGGCGATATAATATTTGCTATTGCCTGTTCAATGTGAAACTATCTGTTGTATGAGGTATGCATGAAGAGCTAATTAGAAGATCACATCCTGCATTTTCCCCAGTGATTCATGCTTTAAAACAGTACACAGCAGGCTGCAACCAATGCCTTTTCAAAACTAGGTTTACAGCTGAAGTAACTGTAAAGACCTGCAATTCATATAATAAAAATTCACCTTTTTTGCATATCTAAGTAATGAAAATTATGTGTCTTGCCTAGTATTGCAAAAGGATATCTACTCTTAAGTAGCATATGGACATGATAATCTGCTGATGGGCATGAGACAATTAGAAACTTTGGAGGCAAGGAAATTTTCACATAAGACTGTTTCTGTGTACTATAAAACTCCCCCTGTACTATAAATACACTGACACGAGTGCTTTTAAAGCTCAGAAAACATCATTTATACATATAGCAACAATGTTGTATAAAAAATTAGAGGTAGACATTGATCACATAAATTAAATTATGGTGGTCTGATCCTGCATTCTACACTTGGATCAAGAGTGTTCTGAATGCCTTTTGCAATATGTGCTTTATACAGTCTGTGTTAGTATCTCAGCTTTCAAGGCAAAGAGATTAGGCCAACACAATTGATTCTATTGGACTACCAAGCTTAGCTGAAAAAGTCAGTTAAACTTGTGGATTTCAGAAATATTCACTGGGCAAATCTGCTGATATTTAAGAATATATTTGTATAATACAACTTCTTCTGATATATCTTTCATGGTTGATGGTTATACAGTTTTATACATATATATATATATATGTATGTATATGTTGGTTTCTTGGTTTTCTATATGTTGTAGTTTTTTGATGCTGACCATAGCATCTGAGAATGGACTATTGCAGAGATAGCCTGAAGAAAGTCACTGAATTTGTGATGAAAGCCAAATAAAGATGTGTTTACTTTTCCTGTCTAGATATCATCTATGTAGAACACTTCTTGACAAAACACATACTTAAAAGTTATTTCAGGAAAAAAATCAATATGTAGGAAAAGCATTTGTAATACCCACTTCAATAATGTGAAGAGAGACTCTTCTAAACAAGAACACTCCTCTGGAGAACTAGATAACTGAATTCTTCTTCTCTAATTTAGTTGGTTGGTTTGGGTTGTTTTTTTTTCCTCCCCATAATTTAATACATTTCACACACTGTGATGTGTACGTTTCTGTGAAATACGTGGGTGGAAATGAGCAATGACTTTGCACCAGAAACAAACTTGCATGGCTAATTGGTGAAGGTCTGCATCCAGGTGCCACAAGTGACATTTTTTTCAAAATGATAATTTCATCTTTCTCTTCTGATTTTCAAGGAAATCCAACAAAACACCTTTCAAAGATAAACCTGGAACAGAACTTCAGAACTCATCTGGAAGCCAAAAGCAATGAATTCAAATGAGAGGAGTTTTTTTAAAATTTTTTAGTTTTTTAATTCTCTCTTCCTTCCTTTTTAACCTCCATGTCTGCAGATAATAAACTAACTAAACCTCTTGTTTCTTTGTTATTCTCTAAAATACTCTTTTTGTAACAGTCTATTTCATTGGTGCCTAGATACGAGTATACGCATTCTTTCTTTACAGAGTTAATGTAATTGATAGCTTTCTAATTAAAATTAGAGAAATTTCTCCAACTTCCGTATAAAATCCACTTTTTCTATTACAGAACCAAAAAAGGTCCTGTATACCTGAAAGAATGTTTTGGTTTGCAGTTTCCTTTTTTTTCCAAATACAGCAAGACAGGCTAGTAAAATATTTTGACTTTATTTAAAAAGCTATACCTCAACTGTAACTTCTTGAATCATTACAGTTACAGCAACACTAGCAATCTCCATGACATTCATTAGTGCTTCATCTATGATGCAGAGAAGAAATATACTCTTTTCTATTACTCTACAGAACAAAATAATAAAATATTATTCTATTATTCTAGATCACCTGCAATTGTATGTGGCAGGCAAGAAGGCAAATTGCGTCTTTTGACGTCTCAGGATACAATACTGAGTGATCTTTCATTTGTCCTCTTCTGAGATTCTTCCATTCTGTATCTTATACTTTTGTACCCTGTTTCAAATCTGTTTGATGAGGTCATTAATATATGAATAGAAATGGATTTACTATTAGTCAAGTTAAATCATTTGGCTACTCAGTAAGCCATGAGTGTGGTAGACAGGATACTAATAGTAAGCTCCTACCTGTAGGATAAAGCTATTCTGTGAAGAGTTATAAATACACTGAAGTTATTATAGCTGCATAACTCAAGTAATAGAGCATTGATATAATTGAATGTGGACTGATGAGCAACAACAAAATATAATAACAAACAGAATCTTCCTAATCCTTAGGAAGACTGTCTGCTTTGCTGCCCCAAATGAAGAAACCTGTGCCTCAGATGAAATGTTGAGTCAAGCAATGTGGGTAAGCATAAGCAGCCCTTGTCTTCAAAAGATGTGAGATATAAGACAAATTTAGGACATTTTTAATTAGTGTGTACTGAAGGTCTAAGCATGATCCAGGTGTCTGGAAAATCAATAGTTAAACAAACAGGACTAAGCGGAGAGTGAGAAGCAAGAAAAAAGACTGTAGAAAATCAGCAATCTGCACCTCCTTTCTCAGGCCCAAACCTTGCTTAGCAGCAAGTAGCAACATCCATGGTGTAATGCATGAAGATATACCAGAGTATTAACATTTTCAAGGAGAGGGGCCAAGTAGCAAGGAAGAAAGTCTGACTCGTGATAAAAATGAAAAGGAATTATTCCATAGTGGTATGTGTGCATATTTGTTTGTTTCACCTTGGAAAGTAAAGATCTTCCAGCATAACTGAAAGTGAACTAAAGTAGTGATTTGACTTAAGAAAGCGTGGAATAATCCCATATGATCATAGATAAACTTGTTCTAAAAGGGCTGTAAAGGAAAGAAAAACAGAGAATGCCTGGGAAATTACCCAGGCCTTGGAATTCATCTGAGATGTTTTCTTGTGGTCTGCAAAGACTGCCTGAAGGAGGAAAGATGACAGACAGGTCCTTAAGAAATGATCCAAGGTGTTGAATTTAAGTTTTGAATTTACTGGCATGGTCAAGGGTGCATTAAAAACACACAAACAAACAAGCGCCTCACATACAGTTATGGTATTACGTTTTCTTTTCTCCCTAGTTTGTCTTATGTTGTGGCATTAAGACATGGTTAAATATTGTAAAATACAAA
Organism: Pachyramphus minor; assembly: GCA_013397135.1. NCBI lineage: Eukaryota > Metazoa > Chordata > Aves > Passeriformes > Tyrannidae > Pachyramphus > Pachyramphus minor. The sequence goes on along the minus strand of VYXB01007065.1, from coordinate 41,991 downwards.
CTTTGAAAACTGTTAAAAATCCTACCTTTTAAATAATCCTGCTTTCTTTTATTATTTTATTTTTTTACCCCCAGCATGTTGTCTCTCCAAAATGTAACTTCATTAACTCCAAAATCATTCTGAAACTCAGTATGGATGGCAGCTAATCAGTCAGACAATGAGGCCATTCCTCTCCAGAAGACTGTTCTGATCACCAGCTCTTAGGATCTATCCCCACCCCTCCCACTGAAATTGTTCCACACTGTAGACTTTTTTCATAGCTGATGAAGCACAGAAAAAGAGGTAAGATGGAATTACAGCTGCCAGTAGACACGTCGTTCAAAAAGGCATCGGAAGAAGAAAAATCAAAGCCAGGTAGAATATTATATTATAGTTGTTGCTACATTCTGGCAATGTTACATTCTGGTAATCTCTCCCTGCTCTTGCCTTCTGCTTGCAACTCCAATTAGTATCTCTAGGAACCATACCAAAAAATGGAATAGAACAAGGTTTCCTCCAAGGTGCTAACACATTTTGAAGACTTGTGAAACTTAATTTTTTATGTACCACAAAAAGGTCCCATTACCCATGAATTTCAGGCTAACCACTTTCTTTTATTCAGGGACTTGAAAACTGAAATGTTTTAAACTTCTGGACACCTGAACAGGTTTCCTTCTGACAGAAACCATTGTCCTTCATTTCCCCATTCCCAGTGACCACTAATATTGCTCTGAAACAGTCTGAAGCAATCATCCAACAGACTGTATTAAACTGTTGGAGAGATCCTAAGAAAATATAGGATGATTAGCTACCATTTTTTGGTTTGGTTTGGTTTTTGGTGAGAGAATGTCATAGAGTTACACCTGCAGAGTAAATTAACTTTATTTTGTAATACTCTGTAGTAAAAAGAATGAGGTTTCAATATCATCTGCAGATAACTCAAGAAATTTTGTGTATTATTTCTTTAGTACAGACAGTTAATTCAGACAATAAAAGGAATTTTTAACCTTTTTTTGGCTTTTGGTATTTTTAAAATGGTTTGGAGGTTAGGTTTACTTTGGTGACATGTTACCTTTTTGAAACACAACAGTTTTTGGCCAACCAGACTGCTGAGTTGGAACACTGTAATATAGTGATTTGGTAATTGGCAGCTAACATAGAACCCCTACAGTGCCTATAGGTGTATTATTTAAAACGAGCATCTGTTGGAAAGTTTTCATCCATTTCAGTCAAGAGAAAGGAGAAATTCTCCTCCTGGATAAAAATTAAGATTGGAGGAAATTAAGAAAACAGTCATACAAGCAAAATAATGGTCTATAATTACAGGTTACAACGATCAGGAACTAAGAATAACATAAAAAGGTCAAGGTGGAAAAAAAGTTTTGAAGAGTACAGATAAAATTAGAATTTTTTATAGATTTTTAATGTTAGCTAGTTTCTTCTTCATCTGAATTCTCTGAGTTAATTTCATGAAAGGCTTTGGAACTGGGACTATAAAACTGGAGCTCTTCAGACAGTTAAGGCTTTATTGTAAGTGCTATTTGAGGGGTGGCTGAATGGCTGATAAAATTTAAAGTTATCTGGTTCTGGGTACAATTGCTTGTTTGTTTTGTTTCAGTGCATGTATGTATGTGTGCATATATAAACTTTGCAAATATAGGGATACTTATTCAGCAAACTATATAGTAGTTGGAATATTATATGAAGGTAGAAAAAAATCTCATCTGAAGGGAAACCAAGACAAAACTTAAAAAAGATAATCAAGACTTTGTTTTATTTTTTATTTATATTTTGTTGTTCATTCTGTTAAATATTGTATTTCAAGGAAACCCACTTTTATTCTATTCCTCTTATAAGTCTCTCTAGTCAACTGTGCTTAATTTATTTTGCCTTCTTTCCTTGCTCTCCCTCCCTCCCTCCCTTCCATGTTTTTTGCTCTATCACTACAGTCACAGATTCCTTTTACATGTCTGTTGGACGTTCATAAAGTAGTAACCAACATTAGCTATTCAACCAATATTGACCAGCCCTGCATGTCCCTTTTCCTATCAAGCAAGACAATCTTTTGCCTAACAGCTCTTCAGGTCAAACTGAAAATGCAAAGCTTCAAGGGGCTCTACTAAGCAGGGTCTTTGCCTATATGCAAAGTCACAGTGAGTCTTGTTATTTTGCTCTGATGATTCTCCAACTACACCCACAACAGTCAGAAAACAAAATATAAATAGTGTATATGTTGTTACATTTAGCTAGCAAGAAAATAATTAAAACAGGCTTCCTGACAGCTTAAGAATACTGTATTACAATAGCAAGGTTAGTGTCATGGTCAAAGTGAAAATGGATTCATATTTCATAGGTTTATTCAATTCCTTCCTATCTTGCAACAAATAGTTTTAATTAAAATTATGTATTTCCACAAATACTATTAGCTATAAAATCAATACTGGTGTAGGATTGCATTTATCCCTGTAAAACTCAGTGATTTATAGCAATATACCTGTTGTATAGTGAATTCTGTAATTTTATGTAAATAATTATTTTATGATACATGCATGTTTACAACAATTTCTAATTAACTCTTTTTTTTGCCCTATTTTGAATCTAAGATGAATCAATTACTATTATAATTGGAAATGGAATGCTTATAATTCAGTTGTGACCAAAAGTCACATCAGGAGTCACAGTAGGAGTCAAAACATACTTCTGTGTGAAAAAAACCTTTATTTTATTTAATGTGACTGAATAATAATTGTACAAGAGAAATACAAAACATTTAGAATATTGGAATAATTTATGCCTGTCTATTACCATCTGATATCTGGTTTTTGGGATTATTTGTTTTTTGGGGTGTTTTTTGGTTGGTTGGTT